>FXXK01001287.1:2824-62370 GCA_900184695.1 Betula pendula
TTAGTTTGCATTTATGTTTAATTTTTTTAATTAATTATGAACTAATGTTATGTTATTTTATGATGGTCAAAATGTTTGATGAGCTTTTAGTAATTTTGTGTGTGTTTTTGTTTTATTGTAATTATGGGATTTCAATTTTAAAATTGAGATAAATGTATTTTTTGTCCATGTTGTTTGGGGTTATAACAAATAGTTCAATGGGGTTTAAAAAGTGACAACCCAGTCCATGTGGTAAACAGAAAAAACAAATAGCTTCCTGCCGTTAAAAAATTTAAAGGATTTGTTAGCTTCAATCACATGTAGAACTTATAAGAAAATATATATAAAAAAATAATAATACAAAAAAAAAATTATATATATATATAATAATTGAAGATGAACTGGTACCACCACTGACGGCATTGAGAACCTAGAAGCTTTGAAGACCAGTACAATTGTCTACAACTACAAGCTTCCAGATCCGGTCCAAGCAAAGATCAACAATCATTTTCTCAACCTGTATGCTAGGGTTATACAATCCTTGGATCATGAGATTATCTGTGACCACAGAAGTGCATTATAGATGGACTCAGCTTGGCAAATTAGGTGATGAACCACCTTTGGACAGTTGCACTTCATCCTAGTTTGATATTGTGCTTCTATCTTTCTAAGACCAAAACATATTTTATAAAATAAACCGCCTTTTGTATGTTCATATTTTTTTTCTCTCTTCCTTTTTAAACTTTGTTCTTGAAATGTGAGGTTTTCTTTTTATTGAAATAACTTTCTTGCTCCTAAACTATTCATCTATTCATAAGTGACATCATAACACTATCTAGGGTAGTGATTCAATAAACCAAAAAAATTTATAAAGTGGTTAGGTACACACTAAAGCATAGGTAAATCTCGCAATGAGAATATCCATGTATGATTAGTGTAAACTATATTGGTTATCATTGATGCCATAATGGGGCTGGGTTAGGCTATAGTTAAGTCGGACTTAAAAGAGCATATGCGATTGGACAGAGTTTTCCTCCAAACTAGGTTGGAGGAACTTCCTCCAACCTCATCCATAAAAGTGCATGTGTCCTTTTCATGTGAGAAATCACATGGCATTTTTAATTGCAAAGGGCAAGTTGTAAAAAATTATATAAAAAATACATGTGCTTATTCCAACTTTGTCCTTACAATTAAAAATGTATTGTGCTTCTCACATGCAAAAGGACACATGGCAACTCTTTATAAGATAAGGTTGAAGGAAGTTCCTTCAACCTAGTTTGGAGGAAAACTCTGTCCTATGCGATTTTTATCGTTTATGCCCTTCTTTTGCGGCTCCTAGTGGATAGGTGCTACAATGGGCCCAAATAGAATAATCACAATTGATCTCTCCTGCCTACTCTTTTTAATTAGGAAAAAAAAAAAAAGATAACATCATAACATTTATCTTTAATAAAACATAACCTATGATAACTTGAACAATATAACATAATTAAATCATATCATAAGAGCATATCTTAAAACATAACTTAGAAGGAGTAAGGAATATTACTTACTAACTTCTAAGAACTAGAGTCACAAGACCCGACATGTCAACCCTAACTATCTAAAAGGCCCAGATCTAGCAAAAAGTTTGAAGTGTTAATTTAGGCCTTTTATTTTTTACCGACATACATATTGTAATTTTTACTACAACACCTAAGCTGAATCTATTTTATTATACAATTTCTTATGCTCTAACGAGGATTTGTTGAAATATGTAACCATAGTAAAATATAGCAAGCTCTCTCTTTTAGTGGACTCATTTATTTTATTTTTTTGTAAGCATAGTGGACTCATTTATTGGTACTCCGAATTCTCTTCCCATGCCTGCAGGCTTTTATCCACAGCATGGGGAACATTCCTCGTCTTTTCTCACGAATAGCTAGGTTTAATCCAAAAAAGAAAAAACTAGGTTTAATCCATGCTTATCAATTTGGAAATTTTGGGCCAAACTGTGGCTAACCATGTAGTTATAGATTTCCTTGGAACAAAGAAATTCTTGGCCAAGATTCTATGTATAAAAGCAAATTCATGTTATAATCTTTTGGGTCACAAATGCTTATGTTGATCTATATTTAAGCAGCATTTTGAAAAAAGAAAAACAGAAGTTTTGGGTTGTAGAGAATGATCCCTGCATCTGTTTTAAGTTGATGGTCTGTTCATTGTGATTTTAGCCCCAGTACGCTGGAAACTTCTTTTCTAGAATGAAGTGGCGTTCCCCTTTTTTTTTTTTCACCGTCTATGCCTCTTCTTCTTCGCGGCTCCTTACGCGAATAGGTTTTACAATGGAGCCCAAGTAGAATAATCACAATTGATCTCCCTACCTATTCTTTTTAATTAGGAAAAAAAAAAAGAAAGATAACATCATGAACATTTATCTTTAATAAAAACATAACCTATGATAACTTGAACAATATAACATAATTAACATATACATAAAAGCATATCTTAAAACATAACTTAGAAGGAGTAAGGAATATTACTTACTAACTTCTAAGAACTAGAGTCACAAGACCCCAACATGTCAACCCTAACTATATAAAAGGCTCAGATCTAGCAAAAAGTTTGAAGTGTTAATTTAGGCCTTTTATTTTTTACCACAACATACGTGTATATGTTTTTACCTAAGCAACCCTAAGCTGAATCTATTTTATTATACAATTTCTTATGCTCTAACGAGGATTTGTTGAAATATGTAACCATAGTAAATATAGCAAGCTCTCGTCTTTTTAGTGGATCAATTTATTTTATTTTTTGTAAGCATAGTGGACTCATTTATTGGTACTCCGAATTCTCTTCCCATGCCTGCAGGCTTTTATCCACAGCATGGGGAACATTCCTCGTCTTTTCTCACGAATAGCTAGGTTTAATCCAAAAAAGAAAAAACTAGGTTTAATCCATGCTTATCAATTTGGAAATTTTGGCCAAACTGTGGCTAACCATGTAGTTATAGGATTTCCTTGGAACAAAGAAACTCTTGGCTAAGATTCTATGTATAAAAAGCAAAATTCATGTTATAATCTTTTGGGTCACAAATGCTTATGTTGATCTATATTTAAGCACATTTTGAAAAAAGAAAACAGAAGTTTGGGTTGTAGAGAATCCCTGCATCTGTTTTAAGTTGATGGTCTGTTCATTGTGATTTTAGCCCCAGTACGCTGGAAACCTTCTAGAGTGGCATCATCTCGGCTTCAAAGACTTTTATGTAACATCCATACTTCTATGGAATAATTTTTTTTAACAATTTGACAAATGAGTAATGCTAAAACTTAAGACCCATTGTGAATTTTAAATTACTCTTAGATCAAAATTTAATAGTATTTTTAAAATATATAAAAAAATAAAATTTTAATAACAATCTATTACAAATCTAATAATAATTTTAAAAACAAAAGATATATGGTCTTCCATTTACATTTAATGACTGGATCATCTTTGACATCTTCGAGCAGTGATAGTTATTATTCATCATAAAGAAAAACAATCAAAATTTTACCTGTAACCGACTTGTCGCTATAATCGACCTCTCGGGTATGCTCATCAAACACTACATTTTCCAGCACTGCCATTGACAAATCAATTCAATTATTTTAATGATGACATACCCAACAAAGAAAAATTCCAAGATAAACTTAGCACTACAATCTTTTCGATCAACTTTAACATGTTTATTACCTGTTCCAAATTTAATGGCATTCCAGATATCAGGCTCTTTTTCCCTGGAGAGATCAATGCACTTGGCATAGCAACCGCCTTCGATATTTGACACACCAGTCTCACTCCAACAGTGTTCATCATCTCCAATCAAATATCTATTGTGATCAGTAGACAGAGTTGTCTTTCCAGTACCTAACATAAAGACATTTAAAAATAAAACTTATGAGTGACAAGTAAAAGAGAATATATACAAGGGTACATGCCAAATCTTATTTCATAACAGTTATAATAAGGGCTCAAGGACTGGTGAGATAGAGTTAGAAGGCACATATCATATGGCAGCATTTGGAGCCACATATTGAATGGCTCCGGCGATACTATACCTGACAATCCAAAGAAGAGGGCAACATCTCCATCTTTCCCCATATTGCAGCCAGAATGTAAGGAGAGGATTTGACGCTTAGGCATGAGATAATGCATAACACTGAAAAGACCCTTCTTCATTTCCCCGGCGTACTGGGTGCCGAGGATGACCATTTCCCTCCTACCAAGATTTAAATCTATGCTAGTAGAGGATGTCATGTAGTGCGTGTAACGATTACATGGGAACTGTCCGGCATTGTAAATAGTGAAGTCCGGAGTACCGAAATTCTCCAGCTCTTCAGGAGTGGGTCGGATACACCTGCCACCCACCCAGTTATCCAATTGTACACTAAGCTAATAGGCCATTATATTTTTTTTTTTCACGGATTTTCCACCATGGAATCAAGCTAGGGCCGATAATTACTAAATACAGGATAAATTAGCATAGTGTCAACGTTAAAGGAGACTTATCTGGCAGGCTTAGACCTCTGTGGAAGGGACTACATAAAAAACAAAGAATGTTGTAATTGTCAATTATTCAAATGTTGTACTTACATGTTGTTCATGAACAAGGAATGGTATGCTCTGGCAGAGACGATCCGGACTCTGATTTTGTTTTGTGGGTCCCAGTTCAAGAATTGATCATTCACAAAGATCTGAAAATCATGAATTTCAACCCCATTGTCAATTACTCTCACTCTCCATGCTTTTACTAGCATAATTAAACAATATAATAATCCTTGTCTACTCAACAATATCCTTTCACTTAGTTAGCAAGCCATAAATTCCAACGCTTTATTCCCTACTCTGTATTTGATTACAACATCAAAACACACTTAAATAACTGACTCTTAATGGCTGCTTGACCTAATGGACCAATTCATTGAATTATTAATTATGGAGTTGAATAAGACACAAGTCTTTTAAATAAGGATCACCACTAAAACGCCGACAAATAATTTAACTCCATCGGGGACAAAGTTAGATTCTTATTTCTGCCAATAGATCAGCGGCAGTTTGACCAACTGGATTAAAAAGAATAAATAGATACCAAAACTAACATCACCCTATCTAAAGGTAAAAGATTCAAAGATAACAACCTCCCTTCTATTCTTCTTCTCTATTCTTTGTATGTTCAATGAAAGGTCGATTCTTTATTTTTTATTTTTTTATTTTTTAAACCAGAACACGTGAATTCCATTATAATAGGTATAAAACTAGTACCTAATCCAAAAAAGATGTAAATCAATAATATGAATAATGACATATTAAAATACAATTTATTCTAAAAGCTTAAGCTTATAAAAAAAATGTGAAATATTTTAATTGATATGAGAAATAATATGTGAGAGTCAAGTAGTTGGATACGATCCCACTTGTCTCAAAACTCAAAAGGTTAGTTAAGTGGATAGCAAAAGGTGGATTTAATTAATATCTTAACATGGCTTGCTATTCATTTTGTTTTCAATGAAGACCAAAAAGATAGGCATTGGAAAAGTAAATAAGGTTTAGATGCTTAAAAGATTAGAAGGTAACCTTGTCCAAAGAGTTCAAGTAATCAACAGCTCTTTCTCTGTTCACCAAGAAGGTGTGCTCGTCCATTTCAATGTTAGGTGAGCCCCTAGCATAGACAAATTTTAATATTGGGGACGTTAAAATGACAAGCAAAGAAAAAACTACAATTAAAAATTAAAAAAAGAAAGTGGATGAAACTATGTGCAACGAGTGGAAAATGACGAAAGGGCACTTACTTTCCCCACCAAAGGTCATCCTCAGTAGTCTCATCTCTGACAACGCGCTTATCTCTCGGAGAACGCCCAGTCTTGGCTCCAGAAAGAGTTGCCAAGGCGCCAGTCGCTGTGACGAACGATCCTTGCTCATGCTTTATGGCCTGCTCATATAGCTCTGCACCAAACCCAAGTCCCAAAAGTCAGTGTATTGATATCATTAAAAAAAGAGTACATATATATCCATTAGAAAGGAAAAACATTGAGTTTGCCATTTATGGTTATGAAAAAAATTAAGATACTAATTAAAACTTAATGTTGATAATTATTCATCAAAAAGAAGTGTCGGTCAGTACTTAACATAATAAGTCATATAAGGAAGTCAGAAATTACTCGGGATAAGACTTTCAGTGACCAATTTAACCCTCAAAATGGCTTAGGATAATCTAAAGGGAAAAAGTTTGGAGGACTACAATTTCTAATAAAATGATAAAACAAAAAAAATTTAATTTGTCAATTTAATTAACTAATGACTATTTTCCGGAACCCTTTCTTTCTTTCCTTTCCTTTTCCAGCTTTGGGAATTCAATTGACTTGTCGGCGACCTAACAAAACTGTTGAACATGTTTCAAATCTAGCACTAGAACCAAATATGAGGCACCCACGACCACAAGCTAGTGGGGGCTTTTTCTTTTGCTGACTTTTGGGTCGATATCGATATGGCTAGTGTTAGTCACTGTTTAAATATTAATTAAACTATTAAACTCAAATTTTGTTATATTTAAGTTTTTGTTAACACATAATATTACAATCAGGTCCTAACTCATCACTTTAGTTTCCCTTCATATTTCAATTAAGAGCCGTGATTGAGAGCAGCTCAAGCTACAGTCATTCAGCCTGGGCTGCTCTCAAAATTAAAAAAATTAAAAAATTATTTTTTTAATAGGGTGAAGTCCACCAAAACAAAAAAAATACCATGGACTAAATAACTGTTCATTCAGCCAAAACTGAAATTTATATTTACTGTTCAATTAAATAGTAAATACTACCCCCTCCATGTTCCAATCAAATATTTCAAAACTTTGAAAGAAAATCGATGATTAGAAGTTTAAACTTTTAAATAATTGATAATTTTAATATGAAAAATATTTGTTTTTATTTTTTATTTATTTTTTGTTATTTTTCATATTAAAAAATATGTAAATTTATCATTAAATTTACGAGACTATATATATAATCTTATAATTTAATAATAAATTTAAACATTTTTTTATAATATATAAATAAACAAAAAATAAATATATAGCATTTTCCTTTTAATAATCACTATCACCACACATTATAAATCAATTACACCACACTTTTGTACCCGTCCGGATTTAGATCATAACCATACACGTCACGAAAAAGAGAAATGATAGGCTTACAAAAAAATTTTCAAAAAAAACTTTTACAAAGTGATGTGGCACTACATGATTGGATATTTCAAAATTTGAATTTTTCCTCTACCCAATCATATTGTGCCAAATCACTTTATAAAAACATTTTGTGTAAAAACTTCCACGAAAAATGTTGAACTTTGCACCTCAAATCTCAAAGGAAAATGTTTAAACATCTACTAGAAATCCTTCTAGGGGATCAACTTGCATTTTATTTTTATTATTTTAAATCAAATGGAGCCCACTTGATTTAAAAAATATAAAAAATGCTAGTTGATCCATTAGAAGGATTTCTAGTAGATGTTCTAGCACTCCTCAATCTCAGACTATGACAGATCCACCAAAAGACAAGGTACTGACACGTGTTAACAACTTTCAACAAAGTTATAAAAAAGCTTCTTTCTTTTTTTCCACAATATATGAAGGGAATACGTGAGATCGTACCTGCAGGAGACAGGTTGTAGAGGACATGTGTGAACTTCAAGGAACTGTCACTAACGTTAAAAGAGGGTGTGAAGTGATGGTCCGGTACGTGCTTTGGGGTCTCTGCCTTCCGAGCCGGGTCTCCTTTCACCACCTTTGGTCCACTTTCTCTGGTCAGTGACGCCAAAGATGCACTGTTTGAAACAACAAAAGTACGTGAGATTAGAAAAAAACAAGCAGCTCAGAAAAAGGAAAAAACAAGCAAGTTTCTTTTCTTTCCCGGAAATTTCTCAGCGTTTTAAGCATGATTTTGAAAACAGAAATAAAATACCCCCTTTAATCCTGCTAAATAACCAAAATAAACAATATTGACTTTATTGGTTAAATCATTCCCTTTCTATTTTTTAAAAAAAATTAGCAAACAACTTAAAACATAAGACACTTAAAAAAAAATTTACAATTTTTTTATTACATTAGAACACTTTAAGAACAAAAAAAATATATCATTCTTTATGCTATATCAAAATACTTTTTAAAAGTAGAAAAAAAAAATTAACAAAAAACTATTTTATATTTATATTACGTTAAAACACTTTTTTTAAAAAATAAAAAATAAAAAAAAATACCCTTCTTTTTACTGTGAGAAATTATTTTAAATTTTTGTCATCAGAATACTTTTTAAAACAAAAAAAATACACTAAAAATCATTAATAAGTAGTGGTAGGCCTGGCCCACAGCAGAGGGATATCTGAGTAATTCCATGCTAAAAAACAATTTCATCGGATTCTAGGGGATCAAGGATGCCTGCTGTAAGGCTTAAAATACCGCATCTGGCATTGCGTCGTTTCTTAGCGAGGGTCTGGCACACTATCCAACACCGTGTGGGCCCGGCTGGGTCAATGATCAAAGTCGCACTATGACCCTACACCGCTTGATCGTCCTACTTTTTTGAGTCAACCCGATATCACAACCCCGTCCAGTTTATTGCTGGGTCCCGGTCTATCACGTTTTTATCTTTGTTCTTTTTTTTTTTCTTTCTTTTTTTTTTTAGTGTTTTTCTCTCCGTTTTTCTTAAAAATCGCTATTAACTCTTTAATTGTTTTATAGCGCTTGCACTTTCATTATTTATAGAAGTATACGTCGCGTGTTTATGACATTATGTAACCTGATGGACTGTAGCTGCTGTTTGTGGCGGTCTTCTTCGGAGATGGTGGCGAACGCGCCCTGGGCGTCCTTAATGGGAGTGGTGGGCGCGGACCGCTTCTTTTGGAGCGAGTGGAGCTCGTCAATGGTCTGAGCCTTAACGGGCGGCCCGCTGTCATCGTGGCAGATCCCGTTCTGCTTCTTGTGGGTCTGGATCTTCGCCAGCCCGTTCCGTGCCGTTCCGGTCCCGAAGCTGAACTCTCCGTTGCCGTTTCCGTTTCCGTTCTCTGCCATCTCTACTTTGCACCCAAAAAACAAGAAATAAAGAAATTTAGCACAATATTCAAGCTAAAATATTGTAACAGCTCTAGAAATTCTAAAAATATTGATCCTTGTTCTCAATATATTTAACTGAAACAGCAATTTTCCCAAGAAAAAGCTTGGGCTTATGTAGATTTTTTTTTTTTTCCCTGTCAAATTTGGCTTGAAGTTAGCTATCTATGTTGCATGGTTGAAGATGAGAAGGATAGTCTAGCGCATCATTAAAATCTACTGGAAGATGTATAATGGTAACGAAGAGACACGGAAAAGCACAAAAAATAAAAAATCAGAGAAATAAAACTATGTGAGAGAGAGAGAGAGAGAGAGAGAGAGGTTGGACCAGAGATTGCAAGCTTGAAACGAAGAAGAAGGAGGAAAAGCGAAACACTAAAGGGAAATAAAATAGGAAGAGAGGCTTGCGACCATCAAAGTTGAGTGATTGTATAGAGAAGACGCAAACGAGAAGGTGATGGGAAAAAAGCCGTGGGGTGCTTTTTAAAGGCTTCACGGGCCCGTGCTTAACCAGAGTTCAACCCCGGGCGGTTGGTAACCATGGTTAAATCCTATCCCTCTCAGTGCCAAGCCCCAAAAAAGAGAACAATTCCAAAACCCATTAAGCGAGAAGCTGATGTCGGATAAAGATTAGGAAATCCGGTGCCCCTCGTACCATGGTTGCTAGGTGGTCTTCAAGCTGCTTTTTCTCGTTTGAGTCTCTCCCTTTTTCTTTTCTTTTCTTTTCTTTTTTTCTTTAAAAAGAAAAAAGAAAAAAAAAACTAGAGCCTTTGCCTTGTGTTATTATGATTATTTTAACTTTATATATATATATATATTATCGTTTTTAGATTAATAGTGTCATTTTTAAACCATAGTAACAACGGACAAGTAAAAGTTTTTGGTGAATTTTATTTTTTAAAGCAAATTAATTTATTAAATCTAGATCAAAATGCTTTAAATTTTTTTAGTTTAATTTCATTGTAGAGTGTTTAACAAAATAATTTCTATTTTTCAACTTTTTAATTTATCTTTAAATGATATATAATAGAGAAACAAATTAAGAATATTTTAAATCTAATAAATATTGATATGATAAAAAAATAAATTAAATATAAAAATATCTCTCTTTTTTTAAAAAAAAAAAGTAAAATATCTCTATTTGAGGTGGGAAACAAACTGGCGCTTTGTTAACACAAAATGATTGGCTGAGGCTATCTACGTTCAGTGGTCTCATCCTCAGCCGATTTCTCCTAAAATGCATGCACACCGATGGAAGCAAACGGCAAGCAACGTAGCCCCCACACGTATAGAGAAAATTTGCAATATCATCTGAGCTGTATTGTTACATTTAACCAAATTTAAATTCATATTCAGTTCCGGAAGTTCGGAACCACCGTCAAGTCTCTTCCAAATCTCTTACTTTTACGTTGGAATAAAATCTCTCTTTTTTTCTAGCCTGAACTGTGTCAGTGGGAGCAATAATTAAATTGCTCTTAGTGTTAGACCAATACCATGAGAGGATGTATAGTACGTCCTTAAATGATGAATAATCTATTAGTTTTTTTTTTTTACTTTTTAAAATTATTATTGAATTTATAAATTTTATGTGAATTCTATATATAAGATTCTGTAAATAAGATTTACAGATTTAATATTAATTTTTTTTTAAAAAAAAAAGAAAGAAATTAATCAATTCTGATAGAGTTATTACCGTGTGCTTATATGTACCAGATTTTCTAACCGGCGTCTGGTCGCTACGAGCGAAGGTGCATTTCCATTGGAGATCGGTGACGCCCGCAGTTTTTTCTCTTGGATTCTCAACCGTCCATTATTTTGAGATGCTCAACCAAGTGGTAGGTAAAGGGCTTAGGCCAGGCATAGGTGCGGGTGTTATCAGAGGGTTCGCTGGGCCATTAATTTTCACGGTTTTCGTGTCCCGATCCCTAGGAATAGGATAGTGTATTATTTCTCATTTTCTCTTTTGCTGTCCTATATTCTTAGATAATAGCATATTAATTGTTGGATTTGTCTTTGTTGTAAAAAACTAACCTGTAATTTTTTCAATGTTTTGGATTTAATTTTAAATTTTGTATGGCACCAAGCCAAATCCTTCATTATCTAATTTTAACTCAAATTTGACAATATAGATGAAACTTGTATATGTAAAATATGAAGAAGAATTATGTAAATAGTAGTTTTTCATCAATCAAATGGAGGACATGTCAAAATCCTTATCAACTATAGGTGGGGGGTTTTTTCTTTTTTTGAGAACTATAGGTGGGTGTATGGTAACATGGATAATCATAGATCTATTATACATATCATCATATTGTGTTGAAAAATATTTGAATTATTACAATTTTTATTATAATTTACTTATAAAACTCAATTAGAACTTTACATGAGTGTCATATAGTATAAGATGAGTGAAAAAAATTAAGCAATAATATTTAATAGTCAATTTAATTGTTTAATGACTATTTTGATAAGTGTTACTTATACCGCTACATCAATTTGTTAAAAACTTATATAATAGAAGCGGGTAACTTCCTTACTATATTGATTAAAAAGTCCACAAAATATTACAAGCGATTAATATTGGTCTCTAGGCGTGTTTTACGAATTGCAACTTCATACCAAGGCTTTTTTATTGTGAATATTATTTTATTTTAGGAAAGATACATAAAGATGTGATGATTTGCTATTTTTAAACAAGGTAAGATAATGCGAAAAATATTTAGAATAAAAAGGATTATTAGTTGAACATTATAATTTACAATTCATATTCTTGTTATAAGGATATCTTTCACATTAATTGCCAACAAGTTCAATTATTGCATTACTGTTTTTTGTTTTTTTCATCTTAGTTATTTTTTTTAAAAAAACAAAAACAAAAAGATAAAAGAAGATAGATTTGCAATTGCAAATATTAATTTATTTGTTCTCTTGCTATGCAGGAACCATGGGTCCATAACCATTGAAAATGAAGCATCATTGCCACTTGTTTCCCGCCCTATACATTATGGGCTAGAATCATTTACATTTAAAATGAAATAGATATAATTTAGTTAGTATAAATTGAGAAGTAAAATTATTAAAAAAATAAATATTAAAAAAATAATTTTATCTCTCAATTTATATTAATTAAATCATATTCATTTTATTTAAAAATAATATTTTTTCGGTGTATTATATACATATTTTACAGTTCTCTTTATTGAACAGTAGAGGCATCCATTGTATAGGCGTCTACCCCTCTACTTAGGTTATGTTTGGTATGCGGAATGACTATTCCTTGGAATAGCTCTTATTAAAAAAAGAAATAAATGTAGTGAATTGGTATTGTAATAACTATTCTTATAGCCATGATTGAATGGTTATTCCATTAATTGAATGAATAATCATTCTTCTTAAATTTAAGAGGAATAGTTATTCCCTCAATTAAATGAATAGTCATTCACTTACAGCCATCGGAATAGCTATTTCAAGGTTAATGCACTATATTCATTCTATTATTTATAAAGGCTATTCATTGAAATAGTCATTCCACATACCAAACAGATCCTTAGTATTCTTTTAATTAAATTTTGTTAAGAATATTACGTGGCAAAATTTAGGTTGTTTATTTTAAATAATCAGCTTAAATCTTAAATCGCAAGCCTATGCAATTTCTTAAAATTGCATGGGATTTCAATCTCTTTGGACAATGGGTGTAAATCATGATTTAAGTAACTCAGACAATTTATTATTAATTAGGAAAAAAAACATTTATTATTTGTCAAAAACAAAAATGATGTCCCGTATTTTTCACTTTTTTCTATTTCTTTTATTTTTTTTAAACACTCCATTGTACTATCAAACTTTTTGGGAGGATTTTCTTTTCCCTGTTTGCTTTTGTGTGATGGATCCTGACAAAATGCTATAATTTTATTTAATTTATTTAATAATTATTAGATGAAATCAAGAACCATAGGTTAATACTCGTTTTTTTGAGTAATGTTGGAGCATTTACAGTAGATTTTGTATAATTTATTATATTTTTTAAATATAAGAAAAATAAAAAAATAAAAAATTATAAAAAGTGACTCACAATAATTTTTTAATCGGTTCTCTAAACTTTGAATTTGTTATAGTGGAACACAATGTATTGGGTTACATCGTAACAAACACAATACTTATTCTAATAAAAAAAACTAAATATTCTCTCATCTCACACTTTTCAATGAACAAAATTATTTAAAAATAAATAAAAAGTAGAAAGAATATTTAGTTGGTATAGAAAATGATTAAGAAAAGTTATTATAAAGTGTATTTGTATAAAAAAGTAAAAAGTAGTTTGGTTCCTTAAGTTTAGAGAATATAAAAAAAAAGCTGCTGTGAATACTCTTAAACGTATAATTTGTTGACAATAATTTTTTTTTTATAATTTGATAACACATGTCAACATGTTATTGAGGCATTATTACTATTTTTTTTTTCTTTTGAGGCAATACCGCTAACTTAAAATATATTTTAATATCTTCTAATTATATACGGACGTTATTAGTAAATTATAAAAAAGTTGTAAATGAGTTGCGTTTATCACTTTTCTTTCTGTTTTTTTTTTATTAATATAACATAAAAGAATAAGATTCCAATGAGGACGTACACCTCAGGGGGATGAGATTCGAGCCCGACGCGTTATTCTTGATTGCCTTCACATCATTACGTCAAAGTCAGCCGCTTATCGTTCGGTCATCAAAACTAAACGGCCGCAAAGCGAAGCGCCACGTCATTTGTCCTTTTCTTGAAACCATCCGAGGTTTAAGCACCCCAACTGTCACTCCCGAGAAATACCGGCTATTTGACATCATCCCAACACTTTACTTTACTTTTAATTCTTTGCCGTGAATTTCTAGATATAGATTCATCAACTAGTAAAAAATTGAAAGAATCTAACCTAATTTTGTTAGAGCATTGACATTAATTTTTTTAAATTTTTTTTTAATATAGGGAATAAAATTATTTTTTAGTTCTCTATTTAAATGTATTTCAAGCAGTTTCCCTTTATTTTTCTTTATATGAATTAAATACTATTTAAATTAAATGTTAGAAGAAAGAGAAGAAAGATAAATTATTTAAATATTGTTTTAAACAAATAGTAGAGAAGAGAGAGAGGAGAGATAAAATTTTTATATTAAAATAGTGTTAAGATAACTATTTTTTGTTCCTTAGATGAAATGAACCAAAAGTGGTTATCTTCGTGTTTCTATAGTTTAGGGAATACTCTTCGTGTTTCTATAGTTTAGGGAACACTTAGGGAAGCTGCTGCAGAGATTTTTTTGTATTTTTTTAACAGTTTTTCCTACACTAGAAAAAAAAATGAAGTTTAAGGGAAGCTGCTTCTAATGCTCTTATATATGATTAGATTATCTTTAAATGCAGCAAAAAAATAATTTTGTATTAGAAGGACATAATTTTATCCTTCTTTCTAAAAAGACAATAACATGTTTTTTAAAAAAATATTAAAAAAAAAATTATTACAGCACTTTCTAATAAATTCAAGTGAAAGTTCATATAACTTACCATGTGGTAAGTCGTATGTTAGTAATTGATATAATAATTAATATGTAAATGGTCATCTTAATTTGTATAGAATTTGTAATAAAGGGAGACTAATACTACTCTTTTATTTTCATTTTATATCGATTAATATAATGTGTTTTAAGTAAAGTATTTTTATTTTATTTTTATTAAACAAGTAAAATAAATTTCTTCATTTGAAATATGTGAAATAAATTTGATACACAAGAGAAAGATGTCGGTGTTTTAGATTGGCAAGAATAATCATAGCTGCATGGCTGCCAAGAAAGGAAAGGGGAATATCAGACATGGCTCCTTGTCACCATCCATTTATATTGGCTTGATGTTATCCGGTGATTAATTCAACGATAATGTGGGAAGATGACGGGATTCTCCTTTCTTCAACTTCAAGCACACAATTGTTGTTCAAAACACCTGGTTAGCACACGAGTGGTCCATGGCTAGTCAAGCTTAGATCCCACTAATTTCTTTTATCTCGTCAGGAAAAATGTTCACCATAATCATGCCACTAGGGTATTAGTTTATTAAATAATTTGACAAAATGTTGAATTGTTTGAATGCTTGGCAATTGAAGCTTTAGGCACAGAGTCGGAATTTTGTAGGATGTTGGATTTATGACTCATCACGTTGAAAAGGCCAAAAAAAAAGGGTGAAAAAAAAAATGTTTAAGATATTACAACTTTTCCTACAATTTCTTATCAATTAACGTAACAATTCATCTATCATTGCCATGTTAGTCTTAAATTGACGTATAATTACAAAGAAATATTATAAGTTTCACCTATACTTACAAATCGACAATGCATTATTACATTAATTATAATTAAATTTATTTAATTAGTAGTTGATGTAGTAATTATTATGTGGACTATTATATGAATTTATAAATGATTTATAATAAAAGTTATAAAATAATACTTTTTTTCACATACATTTACTTTGGTTTTAAATAATTTTTAATGTTAGCCACTTATTAAAAAAAAATCACTTAAAATAGCCTAAATCAATCGGTATTAATGAATATGATAAATAGTTAAAAAATAAGATTTCTCCAAGTTCTAATACCTCTAAACAAGACTAAAAGGGCGCATAATTCCGGTCCACGTAGTAGGTAGACTGCTTGCACTTTAATTAAAATACCGCATAGTCGTGGTGGAAAGTCGTGTAAAGAAATTGTTGTACCAAAATTCAAATCAGACGATACGTTAGCAGCTTTCTTTTTGACCAATGGATTGAACTATTCCTATGTGCCTATTAATCACATGATTGACTCCTTTTGGTCGTTGGACGACTGCGAATTAGACATAAATTAATATAAAATTATTAAATTAAATTAAAGACATTTAATTAAATTATAATAATTTCTATAATTTTATACTTATATTTCAATAAAATTTAAACCCAATATCCGAACACAGATTACAACCTTACTTCACAGGCAAGGGACGGATCTCATATGTGTGGTTGGAGTGTAATAGTCTTATGATTCTGTTTGTCTATTTCCAGACCGAAGCGCTGCCCAAAGTTGCCTTTTTAAAAGCCAATGAGTTAACGCTGCCCTGAACAAGCCAAGATCTCTGGTCAAAAGAATCTTGATACCCTTTTTAATTTCTTCGTAATCAAAGTGATAGTGATTTCCAAACAACTGGAAATATAATTCACGGCCGAAACTTCAAAGCAGTGCACGTGACATGACCCATGCATTCACATGAGGGGCTCCATGAAAACCATAACCATTAATAACACTTTTTTTTTTTTTTTTTTAATGAATGTGAAGGGTAAATCAAAAGATGAGGTATGGGGGAGGGTATATGTGGTAGAGGCTGAATGCTTTTTCTTTCCTCAAGTGAGTCTTGTGATATTGATGGGTCGATTCGGGTTTGCATAATGATGGGTGGAATGGCCAGCATTTGTCTGGTTTAGGGGGAGGCGGGTACTCCTTCTTGGATACATAAAATATATATTTACTTATTTATTTATGTTAAAAAAATGGGGGTGGTGGGGTGAGTTCCAAGCTTGGTGGAGATTGACAATGTCCATTGAACTTACATCTTTGGACGTATAAAATAAAAAATAAGAAGTTGAACATTTTGCTCTTGACCCAGTAGGCAGGTATTTACTGCCTTTGTGTTTTTCTGCTACTGGTCTGATCATATTGGGAGAGTCGGTGGGTTTGGTCTTCGGTGTTTGGTGCCGCGGTTGGCCTCTTTGGATATTATATAGTATATAACGTCCGCATGTTATATCTTTTTGAAGGTTGAGATTTAATTGAATTGAATTTGTTTTTTCTCTTTTTCATATAACATTTAAAATTAAATTCAAACTCCTAATCCAATTCCTCATATCTATATAAGGTCCAAAAAAGCCAACCGCGTTACTGCAGCACCAAATACCGAATACCAAACACACTGACTCTCACAATATGATCAGACTAGCGGCGCCAAAACACATGTGTTTTAAGGGCTTGTTTGGGTAGTTGATTTTTTTTTTTTGTTTAACTCAATTATTCTAAAAAATCAACAATCTTCAACAATTCAAATTTTTTCAATTCAACTCAAATTTATTCCATCCAACTCAAAAAATAATATAAAAAATAATATTTTTATTTTAAAAAAAAATTTAAGGGGTGGCTGAGGCACCCTAAAGAAAATTTCGGGGGTGGTTCGAAAATCGAAACCACCCCCAGCTTTTTCTTTTTTTAAAATTTTTTTTTTTTTAAGAATTAAAATATAATATTTTATTATTTTTTATTATATTTTTTCAAATATATTCACCTACTCAAATATTTTTTCTAAACCATGCAAACATAATTTCAAAATTATTTTTTTCTCGATATCTGTGAAGTTAACATATAATCAAATAAAATTTGACACCCAAACGAGCCCTTAGGGTATGTCATTCTCACATGCATTTTTAATTAGACAATTTATTAAATTAAAATATGTCTTTAAAGTATGTGCTCATGATATTTCTCTCTTTCTGTAAGTTACCAATGGCCCATAGTCTTTGTCCGAGCTGATGAAAATATCGGGGCTATGAGTTTGGGGAAATGGTCAATTCAGTAGACTGATTAATTCACTATGTTGAATGTCATTTGCACGTTATGGTAGAATCAAATAAGGAGGCCAGGGATATTTACATATTCAAAGTCATTTACATGGTCGATGACGGGAATTAGCTTCCACGAACGTGGACAAATTTTATTTATTTAAGGGCCCGTCTGAAATTTCATGTTCAACCATTGAAATTCAGCCCAATATGTCCTGTGTTGTTATTTTCAAAGAGTGGGGGCTCTAGCCTCTATCCGATCTACAAGTAGTCGCGAAGCTTCGTGGTAGAAGGGTCCATTCAGCTCAACTATTTTCAGTTGTCGTCTTGAGTCGTGAGAGAGAGGCTTGTTTAAATACAACAACAAATGGTTCCTTTGGAAACTTTTTTTAGATTGAATTTTTTTTTTGTTTGACGTGACATAAAGATAAATGTGTGTAGGGCGCGTATTCTGCGCCATATGGCTTTTTGGGTTGAATTTAAGTATGCGGAATTGATGGTACGTGAAGGTTTACGATACGTTAAACTTGAATATGTATGTGTGCAATTTTTTAGGTGCAAGACTTTTAAGTGTTTTGAGGTTAAAAAATTTTATCCTTGAAAGAATTTATGCGGGATATTTTTGTAAGAAGAACAATTATTGGAACATTTGTTATCTAGGTGTTGGCGTGGCCCATAAAATCTGTTTTCCTTTGAAAATTATTCTTACTCACAAAATTGTGATCTATGATATGTATTATGAAAGTTGAGCTCTGATTGCGCACTATTCTTCAAAAATATCACGCATAAATTATTTCAAGGAGAAAATTTTGTTCTTTCATGCGTGAGGAAGAAGTAAAGTTTGGGAGGGAAAACTTTTTTACCTCCCTCGGTAACAATAAATCTGTAGGCATGTGATTTGTCCGTTAGATGAAATAGATGGCTGAAATTCAAAAATATAAAAATTTTATATTTTTGAAAATATGAAAAGATGTAAATCCTATTTACTAATTATCAAAAAATGAAAAATTATAAAATAATATTATACTTCACATCACAATCAATTGTGTTGATGTGACAAGGGCTACTAACTATTGATTTTTTTTTTTCAAAAAAAAAGTTATTGACCTAATTGTTATTAATTTTTGTCACGTCAACATAGTGTGATTGTGATGTAAAATTTAGCATTTTTTAGAAACTATATCCTATCATGATTTATTTACTGCTCTTGTTTGTAAATCATTTTGATTTGATTTTGATTTTGTGATGAGGTGTCTAGATCCTATGATACTCTGGCTGATAAAAAAAGAAGGAAAAACTATTAGTATATTACCCATATTAGCTCTCAATTAAAAATACAAGAAAATACATGAATTTTCCGTGGTGCAACTATAGGCCTCATTATTAAATTGACAAAAGTAGATTTGGATTTTGACTGTATTTCTTTGATGCCGATACCACTATCAGCAAAGCAAAACGAACTTTAATTAAAAAGATAATGCTGACATACATGGAATCCCGAAAAACTTTTTAAACACGCAATAATTGATGTGCTAAACGACACACTGATCCATCTCACTCGATAGAATGGTGTAGGATTATATTGCCCCTGCAGAACAGGGAATTCTAAAGGGGAGATTGGGACCATCCACTGAGCCATCAAACATCTACCCTACGCAAGCAGCAGTGTGTAGAGCCGCTAGTGGTTGTGTTTTTAAGACCCTTTTTTAAGTCAGTCTTTTTTGTGACCCAAATTTTGGGGAAGGCCTAATTAGCTGTTTTATTGACAGTTATATTTAATTTCATCAACTTTATTTTAGACAGTGATTCGGTTGTGATCATTATGGAGCTTCAGCATTTTTTTATTATTCAAAATTAAAAAATAGTTGATATTATCTTCGACATCCTTTTCTCCGTTCTAGCATTTTTTTATTTAGAAAGTTAAGAAAATACAAAAAAATAAAAAAAATTTATACTCATTATGTAGCTTATTGGTCCGCAGCCTGATCTCACTCAAACTATATCCTCACTTATTTTCTTTCTTCCCTTTGTGGTGAATTTGCTCCACCTTCCAGTTTGACTTTTTTGTAGTTTGCTGTTCTATTTATTGTACTTATTAAAAAAAAAACATCTATCCTACGCGTGGAAATAAATGCTTTACCAAATTCATAATTGTAGGGCTTAAATGCAATTAACACAAGACCTATTAATTTGGATAAGAATGGAAAAAAATTGAGAAGAATTATTTATTATTTAAATTAAATTTTATAGTACTTTTTATTTTTTGAAGAAAAATTTATAGTACTTAATGATGTACATATTGTCTTTCTTGTCGCATTACTTAATGATCTGACATTGTATACTTAACTATTGTAAAATCTAACTTGAACCATAAAATGATAATTTTTATTTAACTTAAAATTGATAAGACTAAGGTCCTATCAATTTTTTGGGTCCTTCCTCTAGGGAGGGATGAAAGCAGAGTCAAAACAAGACTTGGGCGCGTCTTCACAAAGATAGTCCGACAACAACTTTATTAGTTATGGTATCATTCAAAATAATTGGGACTTATTGATCATACAATATGGAAAGGAAAAATGTAAGGAAGCTGGTTAGACAATTTTTTACTTGAATAAGAGGGTAAAATTATCATTTAGGTTATGTTTGGTACGCGGAATGACTATTCCATGGAATAGCCCTTATTAAGAAAAGAATGAGTGTAGTAAATTAGTATTGTAATAGATATTCTTATAGCCATGATGAAATGGTTATTCATTCAATTGAAGGAATAGTTATTCTTCTTAAATTTAAGAGGAATGGTTATTCCTTCAATTGAAGGAATAACCATTCCCTTATAGCCATCGAAATAGCTATTCCAAGGCTAATGCACTACACTCATTTTAAAATTAATGAAGGCTATTCCTTGGAATAACTATTCCGCCTACCAAACATGTCCTTAATTTTTTTGAATTACATTTTTACTCTCTTAATTGCCTAACCGGCTCTATCCATTCCTTTGAAATGGAGAAGATTCTTTTCCGTACAATATGGCCTAAGTGGTGTATTTATGAATAGAAGGAAAAAAAAAAAAGAAAAAAAAAAGGAGCACTCGATTTACAAATTGGCTGGCTCAATTTGTGAAAAACGTTACAAACTTACAAATGGATTAGATGGGCCAGAACATATTCATTTAACCCAAGCCCAGCTCATTGCTTTCCCAAAATCTTGATCTGTGCTAGGCTGCTAGCAATTTCCCACGCTGAACACGAAAGCTGAAACTGGTCAAGCCCGGGTCTCTGTGATCTGAACCGCCCGACGAAGATGGACTACGAGAACAAACTCGTCCTCGCTCCCATGGTTCGCGTTGTGAGTTCCCGACCCTTTAACCATTCAGCTTAATCTGCTAGTTACTCCCCTTAATCACGGTTTTACATACCTATTAACGGATATATAAATCAAATTTCCTCTTCCTCTCTGTTTGGTTTATGGGAAACCGAGGGAAACAGATAGCGAAAGAAACTCTTTGTGTTCAATTTTTTGAATGGGGAACTTATTGATTTGGAGGGTTTTGTAGGGAACGCTACCGCTTAGATTATTAGCCGCTCAGTACGGTGCGGATATCACATACGGAGAGGAGATTATTGACCATAAGTTAGTCAAATGCGAGCGAAGAGTGAATGGTACGCTATTCTTCTTACAATTAATATTTTCATGGTTTTGGGTTTAAGTTATTCTTAATTAATACAATTTTTGCATTTTTCACTTAAAATTTAATTGCCTTTGCTCTACGAAACTCCTGTGATGGTGGTATTGTTACTATAATTCGTGTTATCAGAAAGAAAACGGAATTTATTGGTAATTAATTAATTTATATTTTGCTTTTATTTTAATTAGAAATAAGAACTAATATTAATTAAGTTTAAGCTCAATGCTTTTGTGATTTAAGTTATTCGGTTTACATCTTATGTGCTTTCCTTCGGCATTTCTTACCTTGGGGATCCCAGTCTGATGCAGCTGAATTAACCTTGCCTGCTGAACGGTAATGTGTAATGTGTGTGTATTAAACTGTAGGCAGTCATGTGGCGACTAATAAGAAGGAAAAGAGAATTTATCAATTAGAAAGAGTTAAGCTAGAGCACGCATTTTTATGTTACTTTTGGCACCCATGATATGAATTGATGTTATTGTGAACAGCCATGCAGTTACTTCGCAAAAGGGAAAGAGGTTGTGCAGTATTAGAAAGGGTTAGCTAGAGGAGCAGTGATTTCAAATTAATTGTGTTAAGCAACCATATATTATAGGTTTAGATTTGGCTGATTTATATTAATTCGCGGGTAGATTGGTTCTTTTGCCAACATGTCTGTAGAAGAGTCTAGTCTAGCAACATCTGTGGTTTAACAAATCTCCTCCTGGATCCACATCAATGAATTTAATCTTGACCAGCCAAGATTGGATGTGGCACTTTAATTTAGCTGATCCAAGTGTGCTGAAATTGATGGTCATTTAAAAATTTTGTACTTTGAGATACTATAATGCCTCATGTTTAGTGGAGGAGTGCCCCCCAAACTTTCTAAAGTTGTAATTTTAACCTTATATTTGAGTTTACTCTTGCATTAAGTACACCCCCGCTCCCCACCAGCCCTCTTGAAATTCTGGCTCCTCCCTGGTATTGTTTTTAGTCTCTTGACTTTCCAAATACCCTGTAGGACATCCTTGAATAAGAAGTTGGTTCCTTTTATCTCTTGACTTTCCAAATACCCTGCAGGCCTCGATTGTTGTTTGATGGTGTTTAATTTGTAGAGATATTGACCTTCTATTCCTGTTTCTTTGGGCAGTGTTCACCATAAATTATAGGCCTGCTTATGCTCGTAAAGATTAACCAGAAAATGATGTTGAGATTTGCTTGTCTACAAGTTTGATCACCACCAATCATTTTGTCCTTTGTGCTGCATATCATCAGAACAGAAATTTGGATTCGGTTGAGCTGCATATTTTAGTTTGTCATTTTGAGCCTAAGCATTTTCTTTTGAATTCAGAGAGATGTTTAGGCTCCTCCTTTACCAAATGCAGCCTGCTTGCTCCAGAGTCCGGATTTCCTTCTTTAAATGATATCCATTGGATAATATATAAGCTTTGCAATGGTCAGGCTTACGGTTACGACAACTTTGGTTATAGCTTTGCATTGAAGCAAGCCTTTGTTTCTCTTTAGGTTTTATGCTTGTGAGTTAGAACAAGCCCTAGTTTCAGGTTTAACACTTTTCAGTTCTGTAGATCTGGTTCAACCTGATCAGGATCAAGGCTTGTAACTGTGTAAAACCGATAAAGTTTTTTTTGATAAGTAATCACAAATTCATTAAAAAGCGCCGAGGTGCAACCCAAGTGCACAAGAATTGTAACAACAAATGCTAACCCATAAAGTTAACACAAATTAGCATTCACTTCCCTTCTTTTTTTTATCCCCTCTTCTTTCTTTCACCTTTTCTTGCAGTGGCTAAATCTGCAAAATATATGAGAAACTACTGATCTAACATCCGGTCCCACATTGGGAAGATGAGGAGTATCCCACATAGAGTGATTGGTTTATAAAAATAGTCATAAGTGCTAAATCCCGTATTTTGCTTAGTTACTAGATGAAATTGGGCTTTATAAGAGATTCTAAGAAAGCTCCAAATTGACTAGTCTTTTTGAAGTGATAGCGCATATGTAATTAGCATTTTTTCGTGGGTCGTTACAACTCATTTTGGTTTCTTTAGAGAGTTACTTCTTGTGGGTTTCATTGTTTGTTTTGCTGTTTTGGACTCACTCAGGATTAAAATGCTGAATCCAGTGTCAATTAGGCAATAATTTGGTTAGTAGACTAGCAGGTTGGATTATAAATCCAGGATCCTCAATGGCTTCTTGAAACAACTTATCATAAAATCATTTTGCATGAAGATCATTATAAAAGGGCATTGTAGGGTGGTTGCTTCTCTTATATACTTTTCATGTACATTCCCGCTTGTTCTTACACTTATGACTTTTCCCTCTCACCCAATTCTTATGGAGAGAGGAATTGTAATGTCAGTTAGAGCTTAATGAAATGAGGATTTGAGTGTTTCAGTTAATAAGAATGAAAATACTTTTTTGGTAAAACTGACACGGGGGCTTAGTTTTAGGATTAATTTTCTGATTGAGGTGAGAAAACATGAATTTACTAAAGGACTTAAGATTATAGGCTTCATATGAAGGTTGTATTCGGTCTTTTTATAAACTTTGGAGTTTGCACCAGTACACTTGTGCACTGTATTAGTATTTAGCACAAGGGACAGCCATTATCATAGGTCTTGTGCGGGCCTGTTCTTTCTCTTTACTTCTTCCTCGTAAAAAAATTGTATAGAAAAAAGCTTTCGTTTATTTTTTTCTCTTCCATATTTTATCCTGTCTTCTTTTGATTGGCAAACTGAAGTTAATTTTTTTTGGGGTATGTATCCCATAATTTGGAAGTTGTATAATTCCTTATTTAATTTGATTTTTTTTTTTTTGCAATTTTGTGAGGCATTTTTTTTTCCAATCTTGCTCAGAACATATTGGGTCCACTGATTTTGTCGAGAAGGGGGCAGAGAATGTTGTTTTTAGAACCTGCAACCAAGAAAGAAATCAGGTGGTGTTTCAGCTTGGCACTTCTGATGCTGTGAGAGCTCTCACTGCTGCTCAATTAGTGTAAGTTAATTGTGGCTTGCATTTTCTCCTTTATTAGGAGATCAGGATTATGTAACAAGAATAATTACTCTCATTTTAAGCTTTTTTTAATAATAATTTTAGATGGAAAATATAAGCTTTTTGTTCGACTTACATGTATGCTATGTAGCCTTTTGTTGCATTAGGAGCTATTTAATTTATGGAGCAGCTCTCTACTTTTAGTGGGATCTCTACTTTTTCTGCTTTGGACAATAAACTCTAAATCTGGCTTGGCTTTGAAATAAAATGGCTTCTCTCGTGTGACACAATGATTAAATTACTGACACAGTATTCCTTCTTTAAGATGCAAAGATGTAGCAGCAATAGATATCAATATGGGCTGCCCCAGGTCATTTTCCATTAGTGGGGGCATGGGTGCTGCACTCTTGACTAAACCAGAGCTCATCCATGATGTATGCAATGCTTATCCTCTCAAAATGCTTTTTGTTCTTTTATTTTTCTTTTTTCTTTTTCCTTTTGTGAAGAACTTTTGCAGTTTGTATTTGACTCTTCACCCTGCTTACTTTCAAAGCCAGATTCTGACAACATTAAGGAGGAACTTGGAGACACCAGTAACGTGTAAGATTCGACTTTTAAAATCATCTCAGGATACAGTAGAGCTAGCAAGGCGAATTGAGAAAACTGGTGTTTCTGCTCTTGCTGTCCATGGCAGGTAGTCTTTAATCTACCTAGTTTCTTTGTCCCAAGCCTCTATTACTTCATGAAGGCTTTTATCGTGATATCAGCCTTTGTGATACATCGTTTATACTTCATCTATTTTCTCAATAGTAGATAATTATAATCATATTAATCATATTCCTACACGTATCTTTGGTTGGAAGTGGGAAAAAAGGGGGTGGTGGTTGGGGGTTTATGTTAATTTTTACTTCTTGTTCAAGTAGACCTTGTTAGTTTCCTTTCCTTCCTCTTATTCCTTGACAACCAAACACTTGGGTGGAAGGATGGTCCCGTTCCCTTTCTTCCTTTCTTTCTCCCTTAAGGGTAGCTCAGCATTTTATGAGCTATAGGTGATGAAAGCTAAGCACAGTAGAGAGAATACTTCTAGCCATGAGTTAGGTCTCTAGGTAGAAAATTGCTTTAACTGAGGGGCTAAAAGTGCAAGAGTCAGGGAATTAGGAAATAAGATGAACTGATAGCAGTCATGGAAGCTAAAATGCCATGAGAACAAGATTTATCATAAGAAATTGATGTTAAAGGCAGTAATTGTAAGTTTTTTAGGCGGGTGCTACTCAAGGAGAAGTTAGTAGCATGCAGTAGTAGGTGAGGAAGCAAAATTTGCAACTATGGACTTGTTCCGCAGAATCCAAAATGAGGACATCCTGAGGCCTCTAATTGATTGTTACAGGCTTCAATCATGAGTGGTGACACCCCCCGGAAAAAAGGTTTAGTTAGTAGAGGAGAGGTTGTTGGGGATAAGACTGGTGAGGTGCCATCAATTGTAAAAGAAGTGGCTTTACGAAGAATGAGGGTTTAATACGTATAGAGAGATACACGATGAGAAACAAAAACAACAAAACTACACTGTAACAGGGATGGTAAACTAGTATTTATTGTTAGATTAAAATGGGTAACCATTGCAAGTTCACATTCTAAAGTATTGATAGAATCAACTTGAATATGTGTTGAAGGCATCACCATGTTTATATTCATATGCTATCTGGCGTCTTTCATGAGCTTGGGACCTTTGACAAAGTTGAATATCAATGTTTCTCTCTTAAGTGCTTAATCAATGGATTTTCCTTGTCCAACTACTTGCAGAAGAGTTGCGGATAGGCCCAGGGATCCAGCTAAGTGGAGTGAGATTGCTGATATTGTAGCAGCATTATCCATTCCAGTTATAGCAAATGGTGATGTCTTTGAGTATGATGATTTTCGACGCATCAAAGATGCTACTGGTAAGAGATTCCCTGATTTATCACAAATGATATCTATTGAAAATGATCTGACTGCACAATGAGACCTTTAATGACCCTTAATGGACAGATTTATGATGGATTGGAACTGAACTGAATCAAATCCATCAAGAAACTGAGTCTAGTATGATCAGTATGCATGGAGTAGGGATAACCTTGTTTTATCTGTCTGATTTGCATACCACAGTTTATCTTTCTTTTCTCTTATATATGTATGCCTCCCTCAAATATAGATCATGATTTTTTCAGCCAAGAGATAAAATCATAAAGGGTGTTGGTTGCTTCTATAGTTGGAATAACCATCGCTTTAGCAACAATCCAAGACTTTTTGTTTAGCTGTGCTAGTCGATTTTGGGGATGATTCTTCTACTTTGGTTCTAATTATGCCGCCATGCGCGCGCGCGCCGGGGGGGGGGTTGGGGGTGGTGATTATTCCAATTTTAAGTAGCCAATTTCTTGCCAGTCAATGGCCACCTCAACTTAATATTGTTTTATTTCATCTCATATTAAGTGAGATATCTGATATTACAGAAGTCCAGTATCTTCAAGTGATTGGAAGAAGTATGTTACAAAACGTAAGTAGCTTCCGTGTGACAGTAATGGTTACCACACTGGGCCAATTTGAGGTTTATTTGATGTTTAGGCATCTATAAGTCTGATATAATATTGAGATGTTTATCACTGTGTATCAATTGAAAGTAAAAAGTCATAGACGCAAGGAAGATATGCACATAATGGAAATATGTTATTGAGAGTAGGCATGCATAATACTAGTGAAGGCGGTTACTTGATCAAGGTGGTGAAGATTTGAGTATATTACAAAAAAGAAATTTAGAAATATGCAGCTGGTACATGGTAAGTACATTTTTAAATTTCATGAGATTATATATTTGTATCTTGATGCTTACAATGAAATTATTGTGCTAAACTAGTGTTACTTTTTATGCGTATTTTTAGAATGTAGTAGCCAAAGCTGTTGCCTCTAATCTAAAGCTTTGGCAGCACTAATTGCACACAATCATCAGGATTATTGTCTGTTATTCACAGCATAAGACTTATTTGCTTTCCCACGTCAGTTATTGTTGCGTTAATGGGCAAGTTTTAGAAATTGTGCTATTAGGAAGCATGAGTTACACTGAGGAATGTATATATTGAGGATATATGGTGGGTTGGCCTGTATATTTAGGTGCTTAGCTCTGATTTGGCCTAAGATTATAACTTCATGCAATGTGATAGAATTGTACTTTGTTGAAACCTTCTAAGGGATGGAGATGTCACTTCGAAGGAAAAGCGGGAATAAAGACAGCATTGGTGTCATCCCATTCTTCAGGCCAAGTATTCTCATGTATGGGTCATGGCTATGTATTTGAGAGATATTTCGAACATTTTGGACTTACATTTTGCTATCTTTTTTTTTTTTTTGATGAATGATTAAAACTTTCATTACCAAAACTGAATTCTATACAAAGCAAAACTTTAGCAAAATACTAAAGTTTCAAAACCCGTATACATCCAGATCTATACCCCTATAATCAGTATGAAACTCCCTACATTTTGCTATCTTTCTTCCCATGTTTGGCCTATACATGCATGTGGTGTTTGGTTGAATTATAATATTTGTTGATACTGCAATTTCAAAGTGACAATGATTTTCTTCAGGTGCCTCATCAGTGATGGTTGCTAGAGGAGCTCTTTGGAATGCCTCAATTTTCTCTCCTGAAGGCAAAGTGCCTTGGGAAGATGTGAAAAGAGAATATATCAGGAAGGTAATTTTGTCCTCATGACAAAACATTGTATCTCAGGTTGTACTTAATGAGTTCTGATGTTCCCTTTCAGAAGTGAGTAGAATTATCTTATCATATATATATATATATAGAGAGAGAGAGAGAGAGAGAGAGAGAGATGCTTATTTTCCTATCTCCCGTCCATCTTCCATCCATCTCCATCCTATTTTTTTTTAAATCCACCATTGAATTTTTAGGACCCACATGTGGGTCTTAAGACCTAATGGTTGATTTGAAAAAAAGATGAATAGGAGATGGAGAGGTAACATGTCTCATATATATATATAGGACGTTCACTTTGGTATTTATTCATTATTAATTTAGTTTCTATATATAGATATGATAAAGACCATGCAGACACTAGATTTGTGTTCTAGTAGGAGATTGAAGTTTAGGTGGGCTAACTTGGTTTTGCACTTGTGGTTTCAGAGCATCTTGTGGGATAATGACATTAAAAGCACAAAGCACACATTGAAGGAGATGATTATGCATTATTCTTCCCTTGAACTCCCAGAGGGGAAGGCCGTGATCAAATCAGAATGCTTGGCAGATTTAGCGTAAGTTCAGTGAACACAAATTGATTTTATTTTATTCATCCTATTTGATGGGTGCATTTTCCATAATCCAGATTATTATTCAGTGGAAGTACCCAAGGGTTTGGACTAATTGCTGTAATTTAGAAAATCCATGGAGCACCTTTGCTTCTTGTTTGTACATGGATGCAATTTAAAATTCCTGTGGTGAAGAAGTTCTCTTTGGCTGAGCAGATGAAATCTTATCAATAAACCAAATTTGTGGGATTTTGCAGTTCATCGAAATCAATGCAACTCAAATATTTGTTGTGGTAGTTTTTATACACTTTGTTTTCAACCTAATTTCTTGTACCTGACCTCAGTTGTTGCTTAGATGCCAACCTTCTAGCTGTAAGACACGTGCACTGTATGGGAGCAAAGCTACACAATGGTCCTCAACAAATAAAGATCAACTGGAATATGAAGTTTTAATTTATATATGAAAAAAAAAATCATGCTATCAATGTCCTATGTTGGAGAGTAATGATTTTTCTTAATGCTTTTTTAATATCTAAAATTCGGGATATTTAGTTTACATCTTGATATAATGGAAAACAACAAATCAAGATACTGTGAAAAGACTAATCCATATGGAAATATATAATATCAACAAAATCCAATTCTTCTTTAATTCTATTATGTAAAAAATGATTCATAGATTTTGAAGATTTCTGCAACTAATAACTTAAATTAACTTGTGCATTGCATTCATTTTGTTTATTTTTTATTTTTTTATATGGTAGCTGATGATGTTTTGTTTGACCTTTCAGGCAATTTTATGGGGAGGACAAGTACTATCAGATTGTCAATGCAAAAAGATTCTTGGTCAATGGGAGTAGATGACTCTTTGTGGTTTTGTTCACGAGTGTTGTTGAGTGTTGTCTGTCAACCAAATGAAGACCAGCACGTGAGTTTTGCATTTTTTTAAGTTATATATCTAGGCATCCTTTTCTACGTTATAGCCACCAAAGTTATGTAGGCATATCTCTACTCGTTCATTTTATCAGAAAGGTAAAACATTGGATGAACTTATAAAAAATGGTCACAATCTTAAAAATGGCAAATTGGTTCTCTCAGTGTAAGGCAGCATTATCTGGCGTAAACTAATGAGCTTAGCCATGCGCCAAACCCTATAAAATAATTGTGTGGATCAGTTTGGATGATTTCTTCCCTCTATAGTTTAGATCTGTTGTCATGAAGATGTTTGTTGTCTGCATCTGTTTGAAATTGCAGCATTATTGTTCTTTCCATTTTAAATGGTTGGAATTTTCATATAGTACCTAAACGTCATTTCATGTTTGCTAAAAGTCGATAATTTCTTGCTATAATTCCTTCCTTGGGCACCTTTTTATATTTTGAAAAAGAGGAAAACGTGTTCTTGTGCAGATAATTGTGCACTATTATTTGGAAAGAAGCTATTCTTTGCGTTCAGGACTTGGAAGCAGGGAAGAACCATAGACTGAATTAACCAAAGCTGATGGGGTTCTTGTCTCATCCTCGTGGCCATAAAGCCGAACCAACCTGGGGTTCTTGGTGCATTTAGTTCTCCATTCTTCAAAAATTGCTGGGTATCTATGACTTGCATTTTGCTTAAACTTTGATCCTTGATATTGTAAGGATCTTCGGTGTATGGAGGGATGGTATGATATACATTATCAAAGTAATTGAGGGCTTTGTGTAGCATCGAATCTATCCCATTTTGTTGGACTTTGACTTTATGAGATAGAGGCATACCATTATGTTGGGGGAAAAAAGAAATTATATGTTTGTTAATTTGTTTTGGGGGTGATTTTTAGTTTTGGTTTGAAAAAGTGTTCTATCTGCTAAGGTTTTTTCTTTTTATTTTATTAAAAAATGCTTGCAACAGGCGATATTGTTTAGGATTTTGTGGTTTTGTAGTGCTTTTGATTAGTGATGGGTTATTTCTATGTCGAAGCAAAATCATTTGCAATTCTATTGTAGATTGGGAACTTTGGTATTCGTTTTGCCGAGACCATAGAGGTATTTTATCAAGTGGTTCTACTGGGCACGCCGAATGTGGGGGTGGTTGTTAAAGATGGTGGAGTTTATTAGAGGAGACAATTTCCATCATTTTTGTAGAATTTTCCGGGTGGGTAGTATAGTGCACGTTCCACAAAGGCATGTGTATAGCCATGGGATGTTCATGGAGGTATCAGAATATGGTGCAGGAGGACTGTGCAGCGTCATTGTCATTCCAGAGGGTCGAGAAGGTAGTTGGTGGAGTAGCTGTGTTGTTCATATGAGGAAGGTGGTTCATTATTTTGAGTAGGATTATGCTAGTAGTAGCAATGGTTAGAAGCACAATGTTTCTCTGTTGATGCTGAGGCCGGAGGATAAAGGACATTGATTTTTTGAGGATGTTTTGGTAGGGAAGGGACATACTCAAGTAACAGCGTCAGCGTCGTCGAGCAAGGGTACTGTGGATATTTTGGGGACACAGACTAGGCGTTATGGAATATTCTGACAGGAAGCAAGAGCAGCTGTTACCCAGAAATCTTGGTGTGCAAGCTGGCAGTGACAGATTTATTTTTCCATCGTTGGGCATGGAGAATCCTCCTTAATTAACGGTCTGTAAAAGAATTGTTGCTATCCTTTAAAAGGGTAGTGGAGAGGCTCTCTCTCAAAAAAATTCTCTCTCTACTCAAAAAACTCTGCAGACTTCACCCCTCTCATAACAGAGAAGAGCTTCTGTTCCTTCAAGTTCCCTCCTTTCCAAACCTGCTACCCGTGTTCTCCTTCTCCCCTCTCTCATGTGTTTCTCCCACGTTTTCTTCTTCTTTAGTATCTCCAGTTTTTGTTTGGATTTTCAAAAGTTAAATCTACTGCAAACCCACGCCCACCGCCTCATCCATTTTATGAGTTTGAGTTTCTCAATCGTTGGATTATTGTAAACATACTGCCAAATTCCTATTGGACCACTGTCAAAATTCGATCAGAATCCTATTAAGACCTCGTCAAAATACTGTTGAAACCTTGTCGGAACCCTATCAAGACCTCGTCATAACACCATTGAGACACTGTTAAAACCCAATTGAAATCCCGCTGGATCACTGCTAGAATCTGACCGTGATCCCAATAGGACATCGCTGAGACATAATCGCAAGCACCAAATATTTGAAAATGTTTACAACACGTGATGTTACTATATTCATTTGTTAATTAAACCCAAAAGGCAAGCTTGACCAAGAAGACAAACACTCATTCATCACCATTTTTTTCTTTTAATACAACAAGAAGTTGATCTCCACAAGCCTCCCAAATCTATTTGCTGCAGACATATATACAACTTTTTCCTCACGGCGCCAGCTAGAGTTGGGCCCCATAACCTTCAGATCACAACAAATAAGCCATAGAATACGTTTTAAATATTGCGTTTTTAAGAATAAATGTCTGTTTAATAGACTGTATTTGCAGATATATGTTATGTCATGTGTTTATTTTTCTATTTTTAATTCACTTATGGAAATATAGGGATAGGGCGGAGAGGAAAAAAGTTACTTTCTTTATAGACAGAGACCTAACTACAAAGCAAGCATTTTTTTCGTTGCTTTCTTTATATATATATATATGGAAAAAGTTCACATACCTCATTCAAACTACTATCTAATTAAATTTTTTTTTTAAACTATTAATCGTGACAATGTCCCTTCCCAAACTACTAAGCAATTGTTAATGTCCCCCCCAAAACCAACAAAAAAATAAAAATGAACATACAAATTTTTCAATAAGAAAAAAATACCATTTTTTAATTTTTAATTTTTTAAATGAAAATCTTTATAATTTTTTTTTTAAAAAAAAATTGAATTTGGCCAATTGAGTGTTAGTGTTTTTTTTTTTTTTAAAAAAAAATAATATATATTTTTTTTAATTTTTAGTTTTAGTTTTTTTCTAGCCCATATGAATTCAAAATAATAATATAATAATAATTTTTAATTTTATTTTTTTAAAAAATAAAATTTTTAAACGGAAATTTTTATATATATTATTTTTAAATTAATTTTGTTTTTAATTTTTTAGTTTTAGTTTATTTTAGCCCTTATGTATTGTAGTGTTTTTTTTTTTTTAAAAAAAAAAAATTAATATATTATTTTTTATTTTTAGAATTATTTTATTTTATTTTATTAAGGGTATTTTCGTTTTTAAGGGGGACATTGACAGTTTTTTAGTAGTTTGAGAAGGATATTGTTACGATGAAAAGTTTAAGATAATATTGTCAATTGAGTTGTAGTTTAAAAGATGTATGTAAACTTTTTATTATATAAATACTCTAAATATATAAATATTTAATATTTTTATGTGGTAAATATAAATTATTTTTAAAAACTAATATAATTAAATAAAATATAAAATATTTATGATTTTTCGTATTAGCCAATCATTTAAAAATGTTTTCTGTGAAATTTCATTAAAAAATATTTTCTTAACAATAATTTTGAACGAAAAACATTTTACTTTGAAAGAAACTGAGGATGTAACCCAAACATAATTGAGTGGTTAACTTCATCTGGCGTCGACAAAGGAACTGCTTCATCGTATCCGTTAATTTCGGATCCTACGGTTCACATTGATCTCTCAGATCAACGAGTTTACGAGGATGGGCCCAACCCATCTACAGTTCAACAATGACCAACGATGACAAAAAGGGCATAAAAAGTAGATTAGAGACATTTTAGGAAATTCTCAAACAAATGTCTCTCTCTCTGGGGCAAGGTTTCTCTCGCTGATACGCTTCGAATTCGTTCACCTTGTGCGTATAGGTTTTCTCTACCTGGCTTCTTCGATTTCTGGTAACCCTAACTCTCTCTCTCTTTCTCTGAATATTCAATTGGTTTGGTACAGAGAGACTTATTTTTTTGAACAATTTCGTTGGTACAGTTCAATCAAATCCTGCAATTTCAGTTGCACTCTCCTGAATTTCACATTTCTATAGCTATTTTTGTTTCAAATTTGTTGTCTCCTCATTCTTTGTTTCTTTTTGGACTTTTTAGGTTCTTGTTACCGTTCTATAAATTCGTTTTTTTTCTTTTTTGGCCGGGTTGAAGATCTTACTGATCTGTTAGTCCAAGCAGTTTTAGATTCATTAATGTAAATACACGATTCGGTGACTAGCAGTTGATGAAACTCTTTTTATCAGCTTAGGAATTGAGGTTTTTTATGTCCGGAGTTTGAGTGAGTGTGTGTAGTATTTGATTTTTGTTGCGAATATAATTCATGAATCTTGACCATTGCTCTATAGTTGTTGAAATCTAAAAATATGATTCTGCACTGAATACGCACTGAAATTCAAGATAGTTAATGGATGTTTCTTGTAATTTTGAGTAGTTGGAAGTGGACACAAGCTACAGTGTTAATTGATTGCATATGCTCTAGAGACCAATTGCTTCTTAATTAAATCTGCACTGCGAATGAGGGAGGTAACCGTTTTGACATTTGGATAATCTTTAGCATCTTTGAATTTCTACTATATGGTTAGGTTTCTTGTTGTCAGATGATATTTGATTGATGAGTGTTAGTTTTTGTTTTGAACTCATACTGTGCTCCTACAATTCTATTTTGTGTATTGTGTGTTTGCTTATGGGAGCTTTCTGAGAAGCTGTCTTCATTCTTTTGTGTGAGTATGTGACTGCATGACGAAGAAAGAATAAAAGAACGACATATGAGGTTAAGTATTTTCTGCATGTCATATATCTGCAATTATGGGATGGTTCATTTGATTCAAATCTCCATGGCTTCCACTTAATATCTTTCTAGATGCCTACATTTGTGTGCTGAACGTATCCAATGGGTCTTAATTATGAAAATCATGTTACTAAACTAAAAGTTTTGGTAAACTGTGATGTAGTTATACTAGGACAAGGCACTAGGCAGGTACATCAGTATATATTTTTCTTTAGAATTTGATGTGGAATTATCTTAGTTCTGAAATTTAGTCAGTGAACTCATTAATTCTTTGCATCTAAGTTGTCAAATTGTTGTGACACCTCAAAAAGTTGGTCTCACTTGGGAAGATGAATTGGCCGCATTGAGTGACTAGATCATAAAGGTATTAATGAGTGCTAAGTTTCATATTGGTTATTTACTAGATGATATTGTACTTTATAGGTAATTTTAGGGAGCTCTAATTGCAACTTGATCAGTCTTTTTAGAATTACAGTGTTGATGTGACTAATGCTTTCCTTTGATCGTTACAAATGATATTAAAGTAACTTAGTAACATCATGTGGCGCTTAGGCATTATATGACGTGGGCCCTTACAAGGACGTCAGGGATTTGAGTAGGGAAGATTGTGACACCCCAAAAAGTTAGTCTCATGTTGTGAATTGCCCATATGGAATGAGTGGGTTATAAAAGAGCTCATGGATGCTAAGTTTCACATTGGTTCCATATTAGGTGAGAGCATATGTGGTTAGCATTTTTCTTAGGTCATTACAAATGGTATTAGAGTAACCAAGTAATACCATGTGGCGTTGAAGCATTGCATGGTGTGGGCCTTGAGGGATTTGATTGGGTGAGATTGTGAGTTGCCCATATAGAGTGGGTGAGTTATAAAAGACCTCATGAATGTTAAGTCTCACATTAGTTTCTTATCAGGTAAGACTAAGCTTTATAAGTTATTTTAAGGAACTCTAATTGCAACTCGACTAATCCTTTTTGAGTGATAGCGCATAAATGGCTAGTACTTTTCTTAGGTTGTTACAATTGTTTCCTATGAAATATGGTAAACAATTGGTTGAGTTCTAGCTTGCGATGAGGTTTATGAAGAATGTATCTAAGATAATTATTTAGGTGATATCGAGTAAGAAAAGGTGATTTTCTAAGACAATGAAAAATAAAACAATGGCAATAGAAGGATAAATGGATTGAGGTACTCCATGACTTGTGTGGCTTTTGATATGGGCGAGGGCATAAGGTTGTAATTAGGAAAGAAAGGAGTTTTGGAAAATGAGAGAAAATTTTGGGGGGCATTAAAGTATTATTACTTGGGGGCTGTCATTGGGTATTGCAATGAACATGCAAGAACAAGATTTGAGTTGTGGACCCATCTAATGTAGGGATTAATAGATATAAGTAGTAATTTGATCGCATGAAGTGATATAATGTGTTTTAACTATATATGGTGGAAGAATTTGGTAAAAAATGATGCCATTACTGAGTGTTAGATTCTTTCAAATGAGCAAGCACTTTTTAATTGTATCAATGTTACTATTTTTTATTGAAATAAATTTATCAGTTAATATTGTTGTCTTAATATCCCAAAATACACAATCAGTAGGGAAGGGGGCCATACTGCACACTAATTCATTGTTGAGCGTGTCTTTGGCAAAATTGTATCCTCCATTTAAAACCAAAATCATGCACATTCTACTGGTGGGCCTGGTGGCCGAGTTACTCCATATTATAAAGCTTTTATTAATGACCGGTCGTTACTCTCATTTTTTAATTTTAATTAACATTCTAGAACTCATTAAGAACCTTAAGTTTACCATATTGTTTTGGGATCTTCAGGGTAACCACCAAAGATGCTATTTGTGAGCATTTCAAAATGTGTTGGGGTTCATATTTCTACCCCTTGATTGCTTTGAAAATCTATAAAAGTATACATTTGGTGTTGCAAGTATTTTCTCAGTCATTTTCATTGACTAGGTAGTGGTCATTCTTATGTTTTGTCATCATGAATGTAACATGATGAGTTCATCTTGTGATGATAGCCAATAAGGCACTCATAAGTTTTGTTGTGAAATTCATGTTCCTTTGGTGACTGGTTTTTCTTTCAAATTATAAACATATGAAAGTCTTTATCTCTTTCTTGCAGGTGTTTTGTGGGACAAATTTCTGGTTCGGTGATTTAAAGTAAAATGGAGCTGAATGCGATTAAAGATGCTTTTGATCGTGTTGCGAAGAAACAAAAGCTGTCCAGTTCAAAAACTCAAGAAGTGATTGACCAGATTATCCAAGAAATTGAGAAGGCATTAGGAAAAATACAGTCAGCCCGTGACCCTGACTCCCAACTTGATTATCAAAATTCCCTTTCTGATCTTCGAACCATTCTGAAGGATATTGCTCCACTCAGTCGGCTGGAAGGCACACAAAAGGAGCTGAACATAGCACTGAGCAAGTATGCAAAGCTTCTTGAGAAATCCTTCAATCCAGATATATCTAAGGCTTATCGGAACGTTGACTTTGACCCACACATAGTGAACCAGGTAATTGCCGGCCATTTTTACCGGCAGGGCCTGTTTGACATTGGTGACTGCTTCATAAGTGAGGCCAGGGAACCAGAATCTGCTGCTGCTTTGAAATCCCCATTTCTGGAAATGTATCAGATAGTTGAGGCTATGAAGAGTCAGAACCTAGGGCCAGCACTGAACTGGGCAGCCAGCAACTCTGACAAACTTAAGCAAAATGGATCAGACCTTGTTCTGAGACTTCACAGCATGCAATTTCTGGAAATACTTGAAAAGGGAGGCAGAGATGAAGCTCTTGAGTATGCCCGAAAGCACCTCACTCCTTTTGCTAAACACAATATGGCTGAATTTCAGAAGCTCATGGCCTGTCTTCTCTGGGCTGGAAGACTTGATAGCTCCCCATACTCTGCATTACTATCACCAACTAACTGGGATAAACTAGCTGAGGAGCTAACCAGGCAGTTCTGCAATCTTCTGGGGTACTCTTATGAGAGCCCGTTGGGTGTCACTATAGCAGCAGGTGTCCAGGGGTTGCCACCTCTTTTGAAGTTTATGAATGTGATGGCAGGGAAGAAGCATGAGTGGCAGACTATGAAGCAGTTGCCTGTACCAGTGGAGTTGGACAGGGAGTTTCAATTCCATTCCATATTTGTATGCCCAGTGTCTAAGGAGCAATCAACCGAAGATAACCCACCAATGTTAATGTCATGTGGCCATGTGCTATGCAAGCAGTCTATCACGAAGATGTCCAAAAACAGCACAAAATCTTTCAAGTGCCCTTACTGCCCATCCGACATCGAAGCAACTCAGTGTAGGCCACTTTATTTCTGATGCACCCCAATATGTTCCTTAGGTTGTATTTTACTCTCTTCTTCTTCTTCTTCTTCTCTCTCCTCTCTGTGATGAACTGAATGAAGCTGTGTTGTGTAGCGGGGTTGTGGCGATGGTGGCAAACTGACGGTCTATTGTGATGTACTGTCTTTCGATGTATTGGTTGTAAATAGACATTCTTTCTCTGTTGGTAATGAAAATCTAGGTCAATTCTCTCTAAACAAATTATAAGGCAAGCTCTGGCTACACTATGTAGGGGACATGCTCGGATAAAGCCCCACTGCCCCAAGCTTGCTCGGAGATGTCAATGTAGTGGGTATCTCTGTCTCTGATATAGTGGTAGCGCACTATAGAGCCTTCTGGTTATTTCGATTGCCTTCTAGTCGTTTTGCAGTCTACGGTTTATTTTTCCTACAAGATTTCAGGTACGTTTTTATTTTGTTTTATGCACTTAACTTTAATTTTAGGTGGACAATCTGACCTGACTCTAGCGGCAACGAGTCCGTCGAGCATAATGGTAATCTCTTGACTCTTTTGTGTGTTGCTAGTTGCTACCCAATTTATAATCTCTTGACTCTTGGGTTGGGTGTGTTGCTAGTTGCTGCCCCTAATTTATATATATATACATTTGTTTTTTTTTTTCAGCGAGAAAATGAAAAACAAACTTCTAATTCCTGAGCGATACACAGTAACGGCCAAGAAAAAGGAAATTTATGTGTTCTTTTTCTGTTTGGTTATTTGTAATATCTTGGTACTCATAATCCTGCTTTTTTCCAGGGGATATAAACTTTAAAAAAGAGAAGGGAGAGGACTAACAACCTTTATTTACCATAATTAAGCCTAATAAAGTACTCATAATCCTGCTTTTTTTCGGGGATGAAACTTTTTTTTAAAAAAAGGGAGAAGATTAACAACCTTTATTTATTCCATAATTAAGCCTTATAACCAAGGGAAAAAGGTATTTTCTTCATGTGATATTTTTTTGTTTTTTTGTTTGGGGGGGGTGCGGGGGTTGTGCGTTGTTTGTTTGCTTTTGCCCAAGAACCTTTATCCATTCCATAAGGTCCATAAGCCTAGGATATTGTACTTAATACTCCTTTTGAGACAGGTCTGAAATCATGTTTGATGAATTTATCTACTTCTCTTTCTTCAACTTCGCCAAAAAAAAAAAAGAAAGAAAGAAAGAAAGAAAGAAAATCTCCTTTGGAATGCACATTTAAATAATAGTACATAAAGTTGGGCACTGATGAACACCACTAGAAAGGCACTAAAAGTGTTGCGCAATTTAAGGAAAACATCAGCATCTGCAAAAGTTAAGTAAAGAGCACCTCCTTGGCCAAAAGATAAAAGCAATCGAAATTTCTCAACCCAATCCTTTTTTACAAGCTTTATGTTGCCGTCACCCTTTTATCTCTTTTCACGCAGATTTAGGCTTAAAAAGGCTCTTACGGTCTTCCTCGTTCTTCACAAACTTTTAACTGAAGTCATGCTAACCTGAAATTTATACTTACATGTGAATTATCCAAACCATGTGATCAATTAGTTGTTAACAGTTTATAGAAGATATGGAAAGCAGATAAATTGGGCAGAGGTGAAACGTTGTTCAAATTGAAGCGGCTTATGATATTGAGTCATTGACGATGTGATGAGTTATTGTTTTAGTATAGAGATGTGGATCTACCCCACGATTTGTGTGGTTTTTGGCTAGCTAGATTATGAAAGTTCACAAGAGGTATTGAACTTTAACCAACTAGTGGTCCAAATTTGATGTCGAAGAGGGACCTTTAGATTTGTTGGATTGAACTGTAGTATAATGATTCAACCCATAAATTGTTAGTTTTGAAGATAACGATTGCTGATTTGAAAGAAAATTCAAATTATTTCTGTGACTTACTAATGAAGTTCAACAAATTAAAGAAGAAAAAGGAAAAGGACGTATTGGATTCGAGTTTGCAATAATCCTAACATCAACTCATAAACTAAAAGTATGGTGTTGACAATATGGCAATAAATGCTGTTGTAATTTTTAAATGGCAAGCTAATGATAGATGTAAATGTGGGTGGCAATGGTTCTTTTTCTTTTTATCTCTTTATGATATCCTTTTGTCCTCCATGTCTTTTCTTTTTTCTTTTGTAGGATATAGGACTAACATGATACTGGCCACCCCAAAACAAGCCAACTCCTAGAAGCCCTATTAAATGAGGTGAAACAATCAACATCTCGACTTCTCGAGTATATATTCTTCAGTGTCAATACAAGCTGCCTTGTGTGTCGTGGCATGAACTTTTAAGAATGTGACGAATTAGCATGGAACAAAATCATGTATACTTTTAAAAGCATCGAACATACACATTTATGACTAAACACCACTCCCAAAAACAAACAAACCAGTAATATCCAGAAGCATTTGGTATCGTCCTGTGTCCTAACTCTACCACGCCCACTTTGGCATTAACCCAACGTTTGAAACAAACTTACCAGGCTCATATAAACATACAAAAAAAAATGGACCCATTCATCATTTGCAGCTATTTCTAATTTACACATTCTACTGGTACAAACTATTAAAAGATGCAATCATTCAAACAGATAGATACCTCCACCCCTCCCTAGTCCCTACATTTTTTCTTTTTTTAAATCCCACAATTTTTAAGATAATATATATTTTTATGGGTTTTTGTCCCCCAAAATAATAAAGAAAATAGTAAGAGACAAATAAATCAGAGAGCCTTACAATCCCAATCAATTCATGTGGGGTTTTCCTTTCACTATCCGTCACTTTCCACTGCTGAAAAGGGCCTAGCCGTCCGGTACTCCTTGTCGCTATCATGGGCCTGGGCCCTATCCAATCATAATTTCCTTTTTTTTTTTTCAAAAATTATTTATACTTATATATATTTTGAAAGTTTCTCTGTATTAATACAAAATTTAAAAAAGGAAAAAAAAAAAAAAACTAAAATCTGGCATTTTCAAAGCCGTGCAAGTCGCTGACTCTGTTCATAGACTTCCTCATAATGGCTACCTTAGCCAATCTCTCGGCGGCTCTCCAAGCCGATGTCGGCGTAAGCGGCTCCGGCTTCTCATCCACTCGGCTGAGTTCCGGTCCTCTCTGTCTTTGTGTCTGCAGCTGATACTGTGGCTGCTGTCTGCGCCGGTTCAGCTCGGCTAGCTCCGCTTCCAGGCCGCGCAGGTACTCCTCAGCCCACTCGGATCTCGACTGCATCAACAAGGCTCGGGCCGAGGACAAAAGGTGATAAGCCCCGGACAGATGGTTGTGCTCGATCAGCCGCCGAGACTCGGCCACGGCGCGCGTGGTGACGTGAAGGTTCCTCAGCCGTTGGATGTTGGGAGACGACGATCGTACGGCCTGGGCGCGCGGTATCAGGAGTGCCTGTTCTTTGCAATACACGAGCTCTTGAGACGACGTGTCTTTGAAAGAGGGCCGTACGGACAACACGTGGTGGGACCCAATGGAAGAAGCTGGTATTTTCAACTCCACGAGGACTTCCCTCTCTTCCTCGGCGTAGAGATCGCCGAGCCTGGCCGAGCCCGACCCGAGCACCGCGGGACGACCCGTCAAGGAATACACTCCAGCTATCTCGGCCGGTGCCGAATCGGACGCGAAGCCGAGTTTGATCCTCAGATCCTGAATGACTACGCTCAACAATCCGCCCACACACTTGGCAAACGCGTCTTCGTCGCGTGCGTGACCGTACGCGCCGCTATCACCGAACCCTACCGCGTGGATTGGGATTTCCAAATGGGCCAAGCGCGTGGAGGACACGACGGCTGGAGAGGAGCGCTTCTGATTGGTGGAGCTGATAGATCCGCGCTCATCGTTACCGTCGGATAAGAGCATAATGCTGGCCACTGAGTTCCTTTCCCGTCGATCCTCAAGCACTTTAGCGGCTTTCAGGAGCGCGTCGTTCGCACACGTCCGCTGACCCACACAACCCAGCGCGTCCACGATCTTCCTAGCTGACCTCCGACCGTTGGTGGTCATTCTCGTTAACGGCAGCAACCGCTTCGAGCTCGCCGAGAACGCAACAATAGAGAGACGGTCAGTCGCACAGAGCGACGAAATCACCAACCTCATAGCGCGTCTCATCATCTTCAACTTGGGCACTCCCATACTCGTACTCACGTCGAGCACCGTCACCAGGTCAATCGGTGCACGACACGTCGAGTTCAGCGCCGGAGAAGGCGGGGCCTTTACCTTCAAAACGACAGCGTAGGTCTCGTAGCTTTTCCCCACGGCCACCACCGCAGCCTCCGGTAACAAACTCACCTTCACGTTCCTGAATAAGTCGTTCACATTCGGCGAAGATAAAGGAGCGGAATTAACGAAAAAGCCCTGGAACTCAACGGCACCGTTTTCGTCCTCTTCGTTCTCGTCCGATTCCGGTATGGGATTGAACCGAGCACCGGAGGTGGGGGACATCAAAGGCTCATCGTCGTTGTAAACTCTCAAGCACTTGGTTTTGACGTCTCTGGCTTTGAATTCTCTCTTATTGTTGATGGTATTGGCATTGTCTCTATCTGCTTGGGTGGCATCTGGGTTTGGGTGGATAGCGAGCAAAGGGAGTTCCTTCCAGGTTCCGCTGCACACAGGGCAGATCAAGAGCTGGTGCGTTTTGATGTGCGAGGAAATGCAATGGAAGTGGAAGGTGTGGGAGCATTCGGCGGTGAAAATGGCAGTTCCTTGACCGGTCTTCACGCTCTGTAGACAGATTCCGCACCTACTCTGTAAAAAAGATAAAGAAAAACGTCACGAAAAGTGATAAGAATAAAAAGGAATATTAATTCAGTGATTCAGTTAAGAGGGGTTGATGGGAATGGAATCGGGAAAGTACGGAGAAAGAGAATATTAAAGAGATGCTTACTTTGGAGAGACGCAAGGCTTTGAGGAGTGAGAAGCTAGAGGGAGATTTGGGGGAGATAGGATTATTGGAGAGCTGGAACAATCTGGGGCTGTTGTTTTTCTTTGGGGTGGTTGAAGTTTTGCATTGGAGTTTTGGGCTATTGGGCAACGAGGAAGTGGGTGTGGTGGTGGCGGAGGTCCGGCACCGGAGGCTGGGGCTCGAGACCGGTTGAGACTGCAAGCGAGGCGTGGATGGATTGGAGAAAAATCCAAACTTGGAGCTGAGTTTTGGGCTCTGGACGACGCTACTATTCTCGCAATGCTGCTGCTGCTGCTGATGCTTCTCTGATAACACTTTGTTTGTTTCTCTATCTTTGGGGATGGATGTGCAGAAGGCTCTTCTCCACCCAGTCACCATTTTTGCACCGTCTCAAGCTCTTTCGGTCTCTGTTCTTCTAAAGGGGGTTTCTAGAAAGGAAATTTGAGAGTTGGTGATATATTATGGAGAGGGACAAGACGGGCTGGGCAAAGAAGTGATTAAAAAGACAAACGAAAAGGATTAGATAGGGACACCCTTTCCATCTTCCTCTTTTCCATGTTTCTATTTTCCTGCTTTACAATTTCTTGCTGGTGTTTTTTTCCCCTTTTCCTCTTTCGAGAGCCCCAAAAAGAGTTCTGTATGAAAAGGCCTCACTGTTCCTGCTAAATTGAAATCTCTCTCTCTCTCTCTCTCTCTATCTCTTATCTCTGTAGGTGTGGGATATGATATGGAGATGAGATATGCAAATAGAATACAATACAGAGAGGCCATACAAAAGATGGTACAATATGGAAATATTATTCTATACTCGAAATGAAAGTGGGGGCATTGGGATTAGCAAGTTGGTGACCGGCAAGTGGAGGTTTTCTACGTACTGTAACAAGTCAACGGGGCCGGCTCTCGGAATTGGGTAGTCTGTCCCATTCCCACGTTAGGATCACCGCCCCATCTCTGTGTGTGTTTGTGTGCAGTGAGATTTGAAAAATCTCATTGGTGGCATTTGGCTCACTCTTTCGCCTTACTCTTCGCGGCCTTTCCCTTTTCACACAAAGCCAATTTGCTTTTTGCGATTTTCTGTTTTTTTTTTTATTTTTTTAATCTAACATAATAATAATAATAATAATATAATATCCTGCATGGAATTACTGACACATGAGCGGGGATGGGAGGTCCAATTTCAGCTGACTCAGCTGAGCGAACTCTGAAGCCTGATCCATTCTGAATCTCTGATCTTGTCCGTTCGTGGGTGGGGTCCATTCCGTTGTAAGTGAATTTAATGGCGTGGGATGTTCAAAGTATGGCTTTTGTGGTTGGGGAGGGTGGAATGGTCATTTGCGTCTGATGGTGATTGATAATTACTCCATCTTTGTAATTAATAAATCAAAGAAAAAACGGCCATTATTTTTTTTCTTTTTGGTTTCATCAATCCCGAGAGATCCAGAAACGACTGCAGTAACAGTAAAGCAACAATCGCAATTCCCAACCCAAAATAATCAATCAGATAAATTACTTTCAATAATTTTAACACCGCGTTATTGTTCAATTACTTTCAATAATCAATCATCTAAATTTAGAATTGTGAAGTTGGGTAGCTATTTCTGAGACTTATTATCTGTTGATATAAATTTTGGACCGTTTATTTATTAGGTAGGTATATCGGCTCTCTCACAATAATTAAAATAGAGTTTAATTTATCGTATTTATAGATAAAATGGGTCACCAATTATTGTTTATGTTAGTATTGCATGTATATGTATTACTAACATTAATATAGAAGGTTCTTTTTTATATATATATTTCACTATTGACAATGCAATCCTGGAAAATGACTTTTTTTGGTAGTAATCTTTGTCCTCTATCACAGCCAATTAACTTCATACTAGAATATCTCTACTTTTGTGTTAGACATAATTGGTATGCTAACATTCTTTCAAACCTCTAAAGTTTACATGGTCGCTAACTTCTATGTTCATAATTTAGTTAAATTGATCATTTTATTCAAATTTCTCAGTACTTTTTTTTTGTTTTTTTTTTTTTATATTAAATCTCTCTTGGTAGTGAAAATGATTTTTTTGTAACAGTAAGTTTCTTTCTTTTCTCATCTATATTTTTTTTTCAAAAAAGAAAAAGAAAAAAAAGAGAAATACTACCCACTTTCCAACATGGCATTAAACATTATCATTAAATCTAAAATTTTATAGTAATTTATATAAAATTTAATAATAATTTTAGTGTCACATCAAATAATATTCATTTGTAAGTGTGAGAGTTTCAACGAAACAACCTTTTAAGAGGTTCATCCAAAAGAACTAAAGGTGCAAAGGTGTCCTAAGTTTTCTTGTCAAATTTTGCGTGGGTTTTTCTCTATTTTTTGCGCTTATTTAGGATGGGAGTTGCCGTGTTTAGGAGTACAAATTACGCCCGGTATTGGTATCTTATAGTACTAATTACTTAAAAATTGAGCTCTAATATTAATTTCGAAGGGACATTTTGGTGTGATTTGACGGAGATGTAAACCTAACGGAACCTTCAGAAAAACCTAAATATAGTATCAAAGGACCCCATTGTGACTGTCATTATTCCCGTTACATGGAACAGTAGGTGTCGTGAATTCATGTTGACATCACAAAGAAGTGGTAGGAGCAATAAATTCAAGCTTGGGAAGTACTTTGCACTAATTGTAGAAAGAGTTCATTGCATATGGAGTCATGGACGAAATGACTTACCACTGCCAAAAGATGTAGTTTTTTTTTTTTGGAAAGAAAAAGATGTAGTATTATTGACACGTTGCTGACTCTATTAATATGCATGAATGATATGGGCCGTCCTATTTTGTAAGGACAAATATTTGTTGTTTAAATTTTTTTTTCATAAATTTTGTCCAACTTTACTAATTATTATTATTTTTTTTAAAGAGTTTTATTTTGTATTTGTGAGGCTCATTTTTATTCACATATACAAAGTTTCATAAAGTTGAAAAAAAAAGTTGAATAACAAGTATTAACAAGTATTTCTCTTTTGTAAAATAATTAGCAGACATAAATTATTTTTAAATGAGTATATGGTAACTTTGATTTGAGCATTTGAATTATTCCTCACTCAAATATTAATAATATAAGATGAAATGAGTCCAAATTGTTAAGACTACTAAAAAATCAATGCCAATTAATTGAAATTTGAGGATTAGTACAAATACTACACATAATTAATGAAATAAAAGACAATTAAACAGGACAACAAATATTTGACATAATTTAATCAATTCTAAATTCGGTATCCACAAAATGGATTATAATCACAATCTCAAACCACACTTCTTAACTGAAAATAGCTCAAATCCCAATTCTTGATTATATCGAATCATCAATTAATACCACCAACCCATCTGCACTCCACCATTTTGGTATATGCAGGGAGAAGGGTCACCAATAATTTTCTGTTCAAATCACTAATAATTTGAACAACACATGTGAGATAATTCACATGAGACCCACCTACCCTGAGTAGGTGCCGACATAGCCCAAAATTTATTTGCGTAAGTGAATCCCCTATGGGCTAGCTCTCTCACTTTGAACAGTAAATTGCTGGAGATCTCAATCCTTTTTTTTTTCTTTTTTTCTTTTTTTTTTTTTCATTTTTATCTTGAAACGAAATGCTATCTACTATTATCCCCAAATGATGGTGCCCATTATCGTGATGATCTAATTGGTTCTAGCTAACCTAATGAATTATCCTTAACTATCATTTATACTTGAGATTGTAATTTCATATCCAATCAAGGCATAAAATAGAGACTAAAGAGCATTTTTGAAATTGTGTTAATAAGTTAAAAAAATATATGTATATTTTTAGTACATAAAAAAATGTGCCAAGCAAAAATAGGTTCATTAGGTAAAAAAAAAAAAACTTAAAACAACATATTTTGTTTTTTCTCTAATAAAGCTCAAAATTCCATTTTGATGGAAGCTTGAAAATGAGATTTTTTCTAAAAAGCTATTTAAGGCTTGTTCAATAGACAAAAGTTCTATTTCACAACGTAATTTCAAATAAACTCTAAAAAAGGCTTTAGGCTTTCACATCTCTTAATTTGGTTGTCTCTATGTTTACTATTTTTGAAATGTATATTTGATCGTGTTTGTTTGTCTTTCATATTTTTGGTTGATATGGGCCACCTATTTTGTAAAATAATTAGGCCACATGGTGGGTGCGAACATTTTTTAATGGTCGATTGAATTTACAATAAGAATAATGCTATTTATACCATCATTTTAGGCACTCACTTTTTATGTAATAACATGACATTGTCACGTCAACTAAAAAATTTGTACACTTCTCTTGGTTAGCATCATCTCTAACAACCACATGGGTGTCATGACCACTCGATCGAACATCAAAAGTGGTTATGGCCACGTTCGAAAGTTTGGTGGGGTGGGCCATTTTGGGAGAGGCCGGACAAATTTTTTTGAATTGATATAGCAGTGTCACATCACACATCAGCATGTAAGGGGAGAGTGTGTAAAATGAGAGTATGACTAGCATTTTTCTTACAATAGAGAGTCTTTGCTCACGTGACAAAGAGTTGTTGAAATTTGGGTAACCCTAAAATTTAAATATTCTTAAAGAAAGAACAAGCCAAGTTATGGAATTTGTATCCGGTATTAGTATATTGTGCAAATGCTACCTGCAAAAANTTTGGGGAGTAAACAATTAATATTGGGTATCCATCTCATTAAAAAAAAAAAAAACATAAAAAATTTAAAGGACTTTTAAAAATTTTGGGGACAATTTAAAATATAGAAAATAAATGAGAGAATAGTAATCAATGTTAAGATATGAAAAATGAGTAATGCTATATGCAAGACTCCAACAAAAATCTATCTAACATATAACATTACTATTCCATATGGTAACTTTGAGCATTTGAATTATTCCTCACTCAAATATTAATAATATAAGATGAAATGAGTCCAAAATGTTAAGACTACTAAAAATTCTATGCCAATTAATTGAAATTTGAGGATTAGTACAAATACTACACATAATTAATGAAATAAAAGACAATTAAACAGGACAACAAATATTTGACATAATTTAATCAACTCTAAATTCGGTATCCACGAAATGGATTATAATCACAATCTCAAACCACATTTCTTAACTGAAAATAGCTCAAATCCCAATTCTTGATTATATCGAATCATCAATTAATACCACCAACCCATCTGCACTCCACCATTTTGGTATCTGCAGGGATAAGAGTCACTAATAATTTTCTGCTCAAATTACTAATAATTTGAACAACACATGTGAGATAATTCACATGAGACCCACCTACCTGAGTAGGTGCCGATATAGCCCAAAATTTATTTGCGTAAATGAATCCCCTATGGACTAGCTCTCTCACTTTGAACAGTAAGTTGCTAGAGATCTCAATCCTTATTATTTTTTTTTTTTCATTTTTATCTTGATACGAAATGCTATCTACTATTATTCCCAAATGATGGTGCCCACTATCATGATGATCTAATTGATTCTAGCTAACCTAATGAATTATCCTTAACTATCATTTATACTTGAGATTGTAATTTCATATCCAATCAAGGCATAAAATAGAGACTAAAGAGCATTTTTGAAATGGTGTTAATAAGCTAAAAAAATATATGTATATTTTTAATACATAAAAAGATGTGCCAAGCAAAAATAGGTTCATTAGGTGAAAAAAAAAACTTAAAACAACATATTTTGTTTTTTCTCTAATAAAGCTCAAAATTCCGTTTTGATGGAAGCTTGAAAATGAGATTTTTTTTAAAAAAAGCTATTTAAGGCTTGTTCAATAGACAAAAGTTCTATTTCATAATGTAATTTCAAATAAACTCTAAAAAAGGCTTTAGGCTTTCACATCTCTTAATTTGGTTGTCTCTATGTTTTACTATTTTTGTAATGTATATTTGATCGTGTTTGTTTGTCTTTCATATTTTTGGTTGATATGGGCCACCTATTTTGTAAAATAATTAGGCCACGTGGTGGGTGCGAACATTTTTTAATGGTCGATTGAATTTACAATAAGAATAATGTTATCTATACTATCATTTTAGGCACTCACTTTTTATGTAATAATATGACATTGTCACGTCAACTAAAAAATTTGTACACTTCTCTTGGTCAGCATCATCTCTAACAACCACATGGGTGTCATGACCACCTGATCGAACATCAAAGGTGGTTATGGCCACCTTCGAAAGTTTGGTGGGGTGGGCCATTTTGGGAGAGGCTGAACAATTTTTTTTAAATTGATATAGCAGTGTCACGTCACACATCAGCACGTAAGGGGAGAGTGTATAAAATGGGAGTATGACTAGCATTTTTCTTACAATAGAGACAGTCTTTGCTCACGTGACAAAGAGTTGTTGGAATTTGGGTAACCCTAAAATTTAAATATTCTTAAAGAAAGAACAAGCTAAGTTATGGAATTTGTATCCGGTATTAGTATATTGTGCAAATGCTACCTGCAAAGTGAACCAATAGACCCTTACAATTCACATAAAAATGAACGAGTTATTGTATTTTAGTTTTCACATTTAAATGAGCCCAAATTTGGAATGAACTAGCAAGCCATAATTTAGTTCTTAATTAATATGGGGTCCTCACTAGTTCAATACTTGTATACTAGCAAGAATCCCATGCTCTTTAATATATCTTATTTTCCAACAAAACTTAAAAAAGGCAATATCGCTTTTAATGTCTTTTTTTTTTTCTCGCAAATTTATAATCTTAGTAACCTTTGTACTTAAGGTAGAGTTGTTAATTTTTTATATAACCCATAAATTTGACACGATTCAAATACGAAATAAACGAATTTGAATTAAAAAGTCTGACCTGTTTAATAAAATGGTGGAGGCATGGCTCCTAGTCAACCGATATTCTTTAAACAAATTATTAAAAAAGGTTTTTTAATTTTTTAATTTGTTAAAAAAATAATAATTTAAGTCTTTTTTTTTGTTTGTTGGCCCCTGAAATTCTTTTAATATAATCCAACTCCTTAAAATTGAATTTATAGTTCCTTCCCTGCCATAGGAATCTATAGTTCCATCCATGCATAATGAGTGCTTATTCTAAAAGTATGTCCTTGAATGATCGAATCGTCGCTGTTCTTATGGTGGACCTTCAATACTGTCAGATTATTGCATGCAACGGTGGTTCTGTCATTTATAATTGAGTTGAACTTGAAACGCCGGCCTGAGATGTCATGGTACGTGGAAGCGAAGACCACAGTAAAGACTGTGCTCTCCTCTCTAGAAAATAGGCTCTCCTCTCTAGAAAAATAGCCTGACCACTAGAAATTAAGACTGCCTCATTCACATATTACACAGAGTAAAACATGACAAAAATTTAAGTCACTCACAGGCCCACAGTGGAGTTGCCTACTGCTTGAAATAGGACGTTAATGTAACTTGCCAATCAGCCATAGTAGAGGATGCTCCGCCAGATCTATAAGACCCACGTGAAGTGAGTTGTTAACTTTAAATTAACGTAATTTTTAAAATTATTAATAAATCGTTATTAACTTTTAATTTAATAAAATTTTAAAAAAATACGTTAATTTTAAGTTTACACAATAACTTGACTAATTACTATTTGACAAAAAGTCAAATTTCAAAGATTATTTTAACAATTTTCATCCTCGGATTGAAACGTTGATGGTATCTTACAAAAAAAGGAAAAAAGAAAAAGAAAAGAAAACGTTGATGGTACTATACGTGCATGCCAGGAAGTTCCTTTCCAAAAAAAAAACAATCCGGGGTAGATTGATTTGACAATTGACAGTGTTTTACAGTCAATAATTTACTCTGGTAGACTCACGTGCTCTCCTTCTACGAAACAGGTATACTCGTATAACGCCGTTAGTTCCGCCTGAAGCTTCGCCTCCTTGGGAAATACACAAAGTGGGACGGCGTTAGTCAACTCTACTTTCCTCACTTTTTTAACCTCGAAACTCGCCCTTACTGTCATCATCAACGTCACGGTAAAATTTTCTCTTGATGTAATTAGTGCCAAATAATTTTGGTTTAACCTCGGTAAGTGGGTCCAAAATCATTTTTACTGCTTTGATTTTCTTCTCCCGGTTGACTATGTTCCTTTTCCCTTCTGATTGATAAAGTTAACCGGCAACCGGTTGAGAGTGTTCTTTATTTTCTCAAGCTTTGATGCTTTGGGTCAATCATGTCCCATGTGGCACGTGACTTCTTGACTAGTTAGAAGTCCAAGGCTTTGGTTGGTAATCAGGGTACTAATTGCACGTCAGTGGGCTACGTGATTACCGAGGTAACCAGTTATTTACCGCTTAAATTTTCCAAACCATGTGGAATTCTTTTATGGCCAATTTTAACTATTGTTGTAAGAGTCCAAGGCATTTGTCAGAATTTATTTTTTCTTTTAATTTACACTTGCACTTCCATGGCTGACCGAAAGTTTTCATTTATGCACATATTTTAACAGGGTAATGCTTTTTTAATTAGGGTTTGTGTGGTAACGCGTTTTAGGATAATTTTTTATTTTTAACAAAAAAATAATAAAAGCATTAATAAATCATTGAAAATATAAAATAATAAAAAAACTATCAAAATTACTTAATACCTTCAATCTTTATGTGTGGTGTAAAACTTATTTTTTACGGTATCTAATAAAAAATTAACATGTTAGTTAAAAATATTAAATATATTTTATTAAAAAAAAATTTTATCAATAAAATAAACACTTATCCATTTAGAAAAACCTATCAAACTTATACTTATAATATTCAATGTATTTAAATAATAAATCAACCTCTCATTAAAGAGACTCTCTATAATATAATCTGCACTCAACTCTTCCACGTATCTCGTAGGCTGTGGATGAATCTATTAGAATAGACAGGGTCGTGTTAAGGATCTGTTGCATATTATGTAGCCCGCTTAAAGCATTACAGGCCACATGCAATTCCACATCACAATTTATATATTATTATATTCATAGATTTAAATATATATACTTCTTTGAGAAAGTGGCGATGATCTTTTCTTTTGGTACTATTAAGGATTTTTTTCTTTTTTCTTTTTCTGTGAGCAGGACTGTTAAGGATAATGCCTAGTAAAGTGCTCTCATGCATCATGCATACCTCTGAAGACTGGGAAATGCGTGGAGTTAACGTGGGTTATTAATCAAAAGTTGAAAAGAAAAAAAGAAAAAGAAGAGTTGAGGGTACCTAGACTAGGACGGTATTATATAATCAGCCTACAATATTTCAACAAAAGCATTGATGCTGAAAGTCAACCATGGATTTGGCCCTCCCTTTTCTTTCTTTTTTTTTTTCGTTTTTTTCCTCGATCTAATTAGTAAACTTTGGATGGAAATACTTGATTATAATATTGTCAATTTAGAACCGTTTACTTTGTGAGTGCTTCTAGTCTCGAAGAAATTGTCTAGAAATGACCCTACATTTATAAATTTTAGTTTCTAACGCACAAATATTGATATAGTTACAATACAAATTAAATAATTAAATTAATAATTTTTTATTAGTTTAAGCTTTGAGGGCAAAAAAATGATTTTTTTTTTGAAGTGAGGGCAAATAATGATTTAACACAGAATTATAACAAAAGTTTTAAATTCTAACATTATTTTTATTATTTATTTTTCTCATTTAATACATGAAAATCTGTTCAAAACCATCTACGCTTGAGATCAAAAGCTTCCACTAAGAGGCCCAGCAGCAAGATGTTGACAACGGGGTACTCAAATTATTAAGCAGCATATTTGGAACACAAGCACTAATTCACAATTCCACGTAGCAGAAGCTCATTGGTAGAGAGAGATGTATTGGCTAAAGAACCTTGTCCCTTCAATTTCATAATCATGTGTTTAAAGGGACACATGCATCCCCCTTTGACCACAGTACTCCATGATTAGATTTTAAAAAGATTTTGTATTAATACATTGACAGGATTAATTGCAAACTAATATGATAATCGTTTCAACGCTACCACCAAAACCTAGCTATCTACCCCATCTTCCTTTCGGCTTTACAATTTTTATTTGAAAAATGTCAAGTCATGCTTGGATCAAGCAAGACTTCTGAATTTTGATAGTCTTTTAACGAATCACTGTAATTAGGTTTCTTGAATTTCACATAAGTTCAAACAGCTTAGAAAAGTATATTGTGAAGTTTATTTATTTTGAACAATTTAGGGCATTGAATCCACTTGTCCGAATAAGTAAATCTCATAATTTATCTTTTGAACGATTTAATTATAATAAATCTCAATTACATGCAAATGAGATGAAGTGGCTGTCAGCATCGAAACAATAATAGTACAAATTTGTCATTCATTTTTCGAAAAATGATAGTTGCTCAAGATGACAAATGAGATATTTTATAATGAGGCCAACCAGTCAAAGCATAAAACCAAGTGGTTACCATATAATTATCCCTTAGAAATAAAAGAAGTACGACCTTCCACATGGAATTCGTAGATCCACAAAAACAAGAGTTGAGGAAAATCTAGAGCCATGATCTTTTTGCTTTAGATGTAGGGAAAGCCTCCGCAAGAACAGAGAGTTGTATTTACTGAGAATCTTTCTTGTTGTCACCTCGAAGAATGCCTGTACTGCAGCTTCAATGCACATATGAGAAGAAATGATGTACTTAGTAGGTTACGCTTTTTTCTTATTCCCTCCTCATTGCAAAACATTTAAGAATCCTTCGCAAACTCAATTTAGAATAAAACGTAGGAAAAATTATTATTTGTGTCTTTTATTTTTTATTTTTAGCATTTAACTGTGTGGGTTATTCTTTTATCAAATCGATGTATGTGGTGTAAAGATTATTGAGCTATCGTTTTGTACCAAATTGGTCATTCCGTTCACTTACAGTTAATTTTTATTGATGAAGAGCGGGTCATATTAGCAAATATATCCATGTGGACCATGCATGTTAGCACCAATAATTATCTCGCTACATATGCTAAATGTTGAGTCAGCTAGACACATGATAAAAAAGAAAAAAAGAAAAGGTGGACGCAACTATGTACTCCTTAACCACTATAAGTAGCAGTTTGGCCACTTTTAAATTTGACATTTAAACGTGGTCGAACTACTTCTAAATTTCAAAAAGAGTGATTCAGCTACCTTTTTGGCTTTTGAATCTTAAGAATGGTTCAGCCACCCTAAATTTCAAATTTGTTGTTGACCTTGCCACCCCTATGGTGACTAGCTAGAGGGTAACAACGTTCACCTTTTTTTTTTTTTTTTTTTTTTTTGTTCTCGCTTTTTGTTTGGTGTTTTACTTTTTATTTTTATTTTTACCATGTGTTGAGTCAATTCAGCATTTAGCGTGCATATATTAAGGGAGATTCTTATGCTGACTTATCACAGTTTTCGTCAACAAAATTAATAGAAGGTGGACGAGGGGACCATTTGATACGAAATAGTACCCAATGATTTTTAGGATAGTTTTTATACCAGAAAAATCGACTTAATAGAAGGTTAGACCTCAAGGATTAATTAATATTAATAATTTTCCCTTAAAATATATGGCTGCCCATACAACTAAAAAGAATTGTAATTTAATTTCTTGAGCATCCACCATCAAATAATTGGAGCTTATAGGCGAAAATGGTATCATTTGGGTTAAAAGAAGAAATTAATTCCACGCCACCAACCTGGTGCAAGTGCTTGCCAAGAGTCTGAGAACCTTTCCAAAAAGACAGATGCCAATGATGGGTTAACCATATTGCTTGCCCTCACATGTCCAACCGCAAGGAATGGATGAACAGACATAATTATAACACAAAGATTTAATAAATCAATTTTTTATTCGTATTTAAATGTGTATGATGAGTTAGTTTCATGGAGATTCGTTTGAACTGCCACAAGAACAAGGTAAAGTCACATGGACAAGCAGTGGGATAATTAGTCCCACAAACTTATTTAATTATAGTCTGAGAGGACTAATAATATTAATCATTTTGTGTGATTGAAATCGAGAGATTTCCCTCTTGGTTGGTGGGTGTGTGGTTGGCATTATTGGAGCACATGCTGCGAACTCACTGCTACTCTCCCCTCCAACCAACTATAATTAATCTCAGCACTACTACCCCCCAGCATACATTTAAGGGACAACTCTATAAATATTTTTATCATACTGTATAAACAAAGTTTGTTGTTTTTCGACGGCCGGAAAACCAACAAAATGGAGAAAATAGTCACTAAAAATTTGTCCATCTTTAGGGAACAGGAGATACTCCAATTCTTTAGTTAGTATATATTGTATGACAAAATTATTGAATAAAAAAAGTTAAGAGAGAGAGAACGTATCTAAACATGATCGATTTTGGAGATGTACATGCATGATTGACTTCATGAAAATGATCCCTTGGATGTTTGTCACATGACGGGTTTGGAGTTGTTTGATTAATTAGTACAGTCATTTTCTATGTGGTGGGCTTGTATAGTTATTTTTTCAAATAATAGGGTGCTTGAGTGGACCCACTTATAATTTATATCCCCAACAAAAAGTTGTACATTATTTATGAAACAAATCAATGTACTGTGCATCTCTACAATTTTATTAGTTGGTATGATTAATTTTATAGCCCTGCAGCTGTCCACCTCAATCACCGTGGGGGCTAGAAGATTGAGTTTCATATGCACCGCTAAAATTTGTACTCGGATGATGTGAACGGTGACCCGCTATCACATAACAATCGTGTATACCACGTACCAAAGTTTGTTGGCTTCCAAATTTTCAATGCAGCAAGTTTCGATCAGTCCACAGAAACGGAAAGAAAATGCATGCTCTAAAAATGTTCATATTAGATAGTTACACTCATCAAATGCTAGGGGTTGCCATCTGATAATGATTGCGATGATGTATTAATTGACACCGACCCTACGTACATAACATGCTTGAAATGGTGTGGTAGCTAGGAAAACAAGTGGAATCCTGGCTGAAGAACACGAAATTAGTTAAGGATTCCAAGTCAAGTAGCGGCTGTTGTTGTCTGAGTTATAAGAGGGCAATGTGGCAGCATAGAGCGCACATAAGTAGTGAAGCAATTTTGTTTGAAATCTCCTGGCTAGAATTTGAACACAATTTTGTTCAAGAACCTTCATTCATAAAGGTTACCCTGTTCTTGATTGCTTGTTCTGTCTTACAGGATCAGATAAAGCAGATGAACTTTGATATAATATATTGAGAAACTATATATTTCAAGAGTTTTAATTTATGGGATCAGGTTCATCAATGTTATAACTACAAGAATTTGATATAATATTAATACTACAGCAAATTAATATGTAGGAAAATTTGCTTCCAAAGCAGATCCTTAATGATGGCCATATGATTAACTGGAGTTTTTAGTACTCGCAGAAGGATACTGTTTTTAATCATAGCTCGACAAATTAAAATGCTTCTAACCACACAGCTTTAGATGAATCAATAACAACAACAAAATCTCAGCATAATTAACCTTTTCTCAGGCCACCAATTATAGTTAATGGTTAGTTGATTACAACTAATCCTACCAACAACACCGACTTTCCATTGATTTCCACCATATTCATCATTACTCTTTGACACCAATCCACAATATTCCCTCAGAAATTACATTTTCAATGCTTCTATAAAATTAATACAATTCTTCAGTAGTTTTAAGAGGACCCAATTAGAACCTCTTCAAAGTAGAAATTCTCTTTTAAGGTATAGTACTCTTCGACTGTTTAAGACAGCAATGCAATAACTTTAATTATACGACATCTCATCCAGAAGCCACAAATGGCCTAAAAAGCAAAAAGAATATATATGTACCAACTCAGTCTAATTGGAGGACAATGAAATGCAGTTGATTTTACCCTTTTGGATATTGTAAGAAGATCTACCAACACTTTCATTTGCTTAGCAAGCAAGGTACTGTTTTCCTACTTTATGGAAGTAGTATACTACAATAAGAACAGTGTTTTCAAAGTACTCCTTGGTAAAGGTTTGTGAATCCTAAGGCAGAGACACCATCATGTGCCATCCAACTTTACATGATTGAAATAAAACAAAACATGATAATGCATAGAATCCAGAATAAGAGGCGAAGCCTTTGCAAAAAGACTAATTATTTATTTATTTATTATCATTTAATGGGGTTTGTCATGATTAAGCTTGCACTAACTCGAGAATAAGTGAAGCCAATACAACAAACACATCACAGGGCTAATAGTATAGTATTGCCAAGGGAAAAAGGTCAAAAATTGCAGAAAGAAAAAGTCAAGAAGTACAATAATCAAGTTCATACAATTGTCGCATCCTGCATAATTACACATATAGAATTGTTGAGAGCAGATTAGAGATGAGGTAGCAGTGTACCATTTTGGGGTCAGGTATTATTCAACGGCGAGATACTCTGTACCAAGAGCAAATTAATCATAATGTTGACATTCCAATAACTCTAGAATTATTGCTTCCACTAACAAAGATCCCACTTTAGAAAATCTACCAACTATACAAAAAAAAGTGGCTTATCCATATCCTCAAAAGTCAACATAGGCATGATATGAATACTAATGTGCTTTACATAGGCTGTAGGGATCTGATCGCATCACCTGAAAAGAAAACTAAATCGTGCATATCAGGTACAGTCAGGGGGTGAAATTAGCATTTGAAGTTTAGAGGCTAAAACTAAAAAAATTAAAAATTTGAGAGGGTCAAAATTTAATTTTTAAGGAATTGTAAACTTATTTTTTTAAAAAAAAATTGAGAAAAATATGGTGGCTTGGGGGCTACCATGTAGCTCCGCCTCTCGGTACAGTTGTGCACTCTCCATAGGCAGTAAAATAAGGTACTTTTAGCATAAATACGTACAGGAAATGTTATTGGCATCATATCAACTTGGGTAGAAAAAGGGTTTAAAGTAGAAACACTGTAAAACTATTTAGTGATAATTAGGCAGCCATCTATATATAGTCACAAATTCGGCCTTTGATGGTTAATATAACACAAACCCATATGGTATCTACCAAAGCAAAGGTTATTTAATATTTGCCATCAAAGAAAAGTTTCTGACTTTGGTCCTTATCTTTGTTATTCACTTTCAAAATTAAACAAAAAAAAAAAAATTCAATTTTAATATTATTTTAAGCTTTTGGATTAAACATGACGTTATATATTATATTATGGAGCAATGCTACTTGTCCAACCAAGGTGTCCAACTTAGTCCAACTCTCCTAATGTTGAAAAAAAAAAAGAAAAAAAAGAAAGCCCAACACAAGGAGAGTTGGACCAAGTTGAACGTTGCCTTGCTCTATATTATGTTTGCTAGATGGACTAGACTTAACCAGGCAGGTACAAGTAGACACGAATGCAGATTTTACCAAACAGCGTGGCCCCTTCTACAAAGAGAGTGCAGCCCAGATAAGCTAAATCCTGGGCTCAATTAGATCTGGGGCTCTTTAAAACAAGTAATATCATGAGGCTAGTAGACCATTCGTGATAATGCGTGAAAAGAAATTGAAAATGCTTCACANAGGTGGACTTGATTGCAGTCTAATTCCATTCTGACACCTTCACTGCCGGGCTGAATTCCTTTAAACAACAAAAATTTGGCCAATCTTTTTCTCGTTTTCTTTCTCTCTCTCCATTTTTTTTTCCCCTCTTTTTATTCTATAATTTTTTCTCTTCCCCTTTGGTCAGGGCTCTGTGTAAGACTTCAATTATTCAAATGGGAATTCCATGTAAGGCCAAAACGGTATAACATGGCAAGTTAATCGAGATGTCGGTGTTTCATGCTCAAGACCGTCTGCACATTTAAATTAATGACTCGTTTATTCAATACAAAGCTTTGAAAACTACACGTGCGACATGAGCAAATATTTGAAATTAATTTCTCCGTTTAGATAAATAAACTAAAAGTTTTTATGTAGAAAATTAATTTAGCAAGGGAATAGGTACATAGTGCAAGAATATACGGCTAAAAAACAAAGTGTTTTGAATTTTTAATAAAAGCGATTACAAATTAATAACCGGCTTTCAATAATTACATAACCGTTGGTTGTGGTTAATTGTTAATCAATCTAGCGATTGTGGTTATTTAAAAATAAATAACCCTCTAAATCAATTGCGATTACAATTAAGATAGAATACTCGCAACTGCAACTAATTAAACACCCTAGATGCAAGAGTTCCGAGCTCTTGCATAGTAAACCAATTGCTGATGTTTATGTTATTCTTTACATTTTTTAATTTGGGAAAAAGAATCATACTATTCTAAGTTTGGACCCTTACAGGCCTGAAATAAAAACCCATTCCGTCCAAATTGAGGATGGGCTTTGTCGGGCTGAAGTAACTTCCTTCAGTCTACTTTGGATTAAAGTGAGGTTTTATCTTCACTTTTATTTTTTTATTTTTCATTTTATTGGGTCTGTCATCTGTGAATCTGTGATTTGCGACTTTTGGAGCAAGCAAAACATGACTAACATCCATCCCAGACGATCTTTTCATTTATTCGTTCATGTTCAACAGCTTCTTCCACCTTCATCACCTGTTTGAATTTCACGCTGTCAACTTAGCAGCCGCAAAACATACAAGTTTCAGAAACTAGCGTTAGAATATAGAGTTTTTATATTTTTCTTATCAATATATTTACCACAGTTGGTTGATTGTAATAATGTAAGCAAAATCTCAACTTGTTACATTTTGCTCTTATTCAATTTCTTTTTTTTTTTTGGGAAAACGCTCTTTTTCAATTCCTCAACTAGGCAAAATCGATCGCCAAGTTAATAAAGATAGATTACAGCTTTCAATGAGAGCTTCATTAGGTTTTATTTCCCATGTGTATGCTATTGCAGAAAGGTTACAATATATAGGAGTGTACAAGCGGGGCGGT
>FXXK01001287.1:63881-89812 GCA_900184695.1 Betula pendula
GTTATTTTACATATAAATTTACATGAGCCATTAGGAGTGCACAAAGTCTTATAAAATGGCAAAATTAGAAAGAACGCTAAGTTGTTCATTTCATAGTCAGGGTCACCTCAAATCCACCGAGCAAGATATAAGTAGAACAAGAAGCTCACATTATGATTGTAGTTACCAAACTCCATTAACCCATGTATTTAAAGATTATCAACCTTAACATCGTGTTAGAAATCACCCGAGGCAAGCGACAATAAAGAAAAGCAAATATGGATGACAGGTATTTAACATGGAAGTCAGCAATCCACAAGAAACCAGTTTCCATCAATAAAATGCCCAACGGCAACTTTCCCCACATAAAACAATCCCTAATTGGCAAGACAATAAGAATGAATACATTTCCTCTTACAACCCCAAATAAGTTTCCTATAAATGTAACCCTAAAGCTGCAAGACTTAACAATCATCAAAAAGCAATAACAATTCAGTTTTCATATTTTTATTTCTAAGTTACCGTTCGATCTCTAACATATTGTAATTACCAAACTCCATAGTATTTCTACAGTTTTTCAAAGGCATAATGCCGTTAAAATAAAGCTAAAATACTATCTCACTATGGAGAAACAGCTGGACATCTTCCAAGAGCAGTTGATAGTTTTTGACATGTAGACTCTGTTCTCATGAGGTAGAGAGCACCATCCATGCTCACCTTCACAAAAAGACCATCAGGACCTGGTTTTCCATAAATGAACTTTCTCAGTTATCTACCATTAAACATTATCATATTCTACCCAATATGAAAGTTAATAATAAAGACAACAAATAGGCTTCAAAACATAAAGAACACATATAAATGATCAGATCACAAAATAATAAGCTTAATACAAGTTCTAAAAACTAAAATGAAATCAAATTCAACTGCATAATTGACTTTTGTTTTTCTTCTTTTAAAAAGATAGAGAAAATTGAAAAATTACAAAACGGAATGAACTAACAGCCACTAATATATTCAAGTAAAACTCACACAAAATGAAGATGTCAAGGGTAGACAGGCTCAGATTTCAAGCGAAACGAGACTCAAAATCAAGAATAAGATCAAGTACAAAAATATAATATAAATTGAGCCATGATGGGAAGAGGAACATAGATTGGCGAAGTGAGAAAACAATTATGCAATGTACCTTTCAATCCGCCTGAGTTCTTTTGTAACATCTACCATCGTCGGCCTTATCACTGGATCGTCCTCTATGCATATGACAACAAGCTGCACCACAGCTTGCAATTGCTGCTCCACACTAGCTCTTCCCTCAGCCAGGATTGCAGGATCCCCAATCTCATTTAAGGCACGGTTCTTCAAAGAATCCAACAACTTCTTATTGTTTTCACGAAAATAATCCACCAAAATCTTATTGTTGCCATATGCTATTCTCAATAGACCGGCAGAATCTTGTCCGGTTAAAAGCTGTAACAAAACCACACCGAAGTTATAGACATCAGTTTTCTCTGTTACCGTGTTCGTAGTCATATAGCTAGGGCATGAGAAACCCATAGTCCCACACACCTTATCAACCACCACGTGATTTTCACCCTCCGGGATTGAAATGGAAAGTGAAAAATCTTTAAGTTTGGGAACATCATGCTGGTCTAAGTAGATATTTCCCAGTTTTATATCTCTGTGGATGATGGGTCTGGAGAATGCAGTGTGGAGACATGCAATTGCATGAGCAATTGCTCTTGCAATCTTTAACCTGCTCTGCCACGCCATAGCCGTACCATTTCGTCGAGAGATACAAATTCGATCGGCAAGGACTTCATATTGACCATATTGAAACACTAATGTCGGAATTGAAGTCTCCAGACAGCATCCTACCAGTTTTTGAATATTTTTGTGAGCGCTCGTCTTTGCAGAAATAGCTAAATCGGATAGGGCCATGTCCTTTGTGGACCCTTCTTTATAAAACTTAATGGAAATAAATCGGCCTTCAAAAGAACCCTTGTACAATTTATACAAAGCGCCTAATTGTAGAATAAGGCAAGGATCAAAGCTCTTCGTTGCTAAGATAAGCTCTTGATAGGAGAAGGTACGGATGGGAATAGGCCTGCCATTACAAGAGGCAACCAGTTTCTCCAATACAAGGCCTCCATTCTCTATAAATGCTCTCTTTTTCTCTCTCTCTTCCTCGCTCTGTTTCTCTCTCTCTTCATCACTCTTTTTCCAACCAGCAGGAACCAGTTTCTTCAGTGACATGCTTCCCTTCTCTAAAGAGGTTTTCTCTCTGTCTCCCCGCTCTGCAGCTAGGGCTTAAATGTGGCCTAACTTTAATCCCATTTCCCCTTGCTTCCACGAAACTAAAGGTTGATTTCGTCGAAAGTAAGCGCAGGCTTCCTCATCACCGCGTTACTCAGAGCTTCCTTTTTATTTTCCTTTAAATTTATGAGAAAGTTGCGTTTTGGGTCCCAGCAAGACGAATAGAGCGGAGGCAGGAGAGACACAGAGAATTCACGCGTAAACATGTTGTCCAATGAATGGCCGGGACCCTCCAAAAATGATGAAAAAACAGCATTGACGAAGAAGGCTCCGCTTACTTTCCACGCAATCTCCCTCTACTTTCGTGATCCCTAGGGAAAGTACAGAATTTCCTCCAAAAATTAGAAGAAATTTTTTTTAACTTAATCTAATAAAATATCATGCGTTATTGTGATGTGTCTTTTACATGTTTTTTAATAAAATTAACAAAATTCATTCACCGTTAAATTATTTTTCCTCTAATGTTTAAAATTACTGATAGACTAGAATATAAATAAAATAATTAACTCAAAACCTCTATTGTAATACTTTATTAAAATTACTGATAGACTAGAATATAAATAAAATAATTAACTCAAAACCTCTATTGTAATGTCATATTAAATTATTATTTCTTTTAAAAGTTTAAACTTATAAGAAATGATAAATTTAATTACTTAATTAATACTTTAACGGATTTTACTCTTGATTTTGAGCCTTGTTTCACTTGAAATCTAAGTCTGTCTACCCTTCACATCTTCATTAACTGTCTCAGCGTTACTTGAATCTATCGGTGGCTATTAGTTGATTCCGTTTTGTAATTTTCAATTGTCTCTATCTTTCTTTATCTTTTTTCTTAAAGAAATATGCTGGACTCGGATTTTTTTTTTTTGGATTTATTTCTCTATTTTAGGCTAAGCTCCCGAAGAGTACGGCACAAATAGATTTATTCATCCAACTTGACATTTCGTTATATTTTCTATCTTCTTCTTCTTCATGTCTACCTTCCGACCCATTGCTTTCTTTATGTACTAAAAGCAATGAAGCAGATTATGTATTAGGGAGACGAAACAAAGCCCGTGGTCTATATATGCCTTGCGATCATCATGCATGTGTACCAAAAGGAGGACCATTGATAAGCCTTTTTTTCTTGTTCCTTTTCATTGATAAGCCTTTGGAAAGCATAATTGGCATGTTATTACGGGCTTAGCGTCAAGCATATCTAGTGAAATTGGTTTATATATATAATCAGGCCAGAGACGGAGCCAAGAAGTTTGATGGGAAGGGACCAAAGTATGTATATATATATATATATGTATTTATTTTTTCAATTTTTTTTTAGTTGTTTTTTCATGACTCAGGGTCTCTAAGAGCATTTCCAACAAGCTTTCTAATTTAAAAGTTTCTCTAAATTTTAGAAAAATTCTTCAAAATACCTCCTACATCAAGCACCCTATCTTTTCTCTAAACTAAATCATGTCAAAAACCCTCTCTAAATTTAATCATCACTTTCTCACGCTATTCACTTTTTTATTATTTTAGAAACTTTCTCTCGCTTCTTCCTATGATTGGCACAAGAATCCCTCTCAAAGGGAAGAATCAAAAAAAAGAAAAAAAGAAAGAAAAAAAAGGGCTGTTGCATCTCACGAACCAAGTAAGCATAACACAGAAGAAAGAAGAAGAAGAAGAAAAAAAAAAAATAGAGGAGATTTTTGGCTATGTTTGGTTGGTTAGAAAGTGTGGGAAAAGTGACACGGAAGTGAAAAATTTGTGGGTTTTTTCGCTTTTGGACTTGGGTTTTCGAATTGGGTGTTCTAGTGTTGTGATTGTTGATGTTTGTTATGTGTTTTGAAGGATGTTGTTTAATGTTTGTGTTGCTACGGTAGTGGTAGAGAAGAATATTAAAAAGAAGATAAAGAGAAGAATTAATGTAGGAAATAAAAAATAAAAATATATTTAAATAGAATAGAGAGAGATTTAAAGAATTTGTTGCGGGGATTTTGAAAAATGATTAGTTACAATTAAAAAAAGTGAGTTTTTGAATCAAATTTTAGCTTAACATAATAGAGAGCTCATGGGGGATGCTCTAAGATATTAGGTAAAATCTAATTCTAGTGGATAGGGCCAAAATATTTATTTGGGTTGTGCCAAAAAATTTAGTGGGTATGAGAGAAGAGAGAGAGGAAGAAGAGAAGAGAAGAAAAGAAAGAAAGGAAGGAGAGAAGAAAGAAAAAAAAAAGAAAAAAGGAATTTGTCATATATTGAATATGAACAAATTTTTCTCACCCCCTACTTCTATAAAAAGGCTACTTGGACCTTTGTGGGCATAGCTTCTCAAGATGCATTGAGAAAATTATATATATAATTAGTTTTTGAATTATTATATATATATACTATATATATATATATATAATCGGTTATTCGGTATCCCGATTAATAACCGGTTTTTTAAAATTAATAACCGCAACCAGCCTAGCTGGTTATCCGGTTGCGGTTATTTCTGGTTTTTCAGTTTTTTTGGTTTGTATGGTTATCCCGTTATTTCCGATTATTCAGTTATAAGCGGTTAATAATCGCCCCACTTGTACACTCTTACTCAAAAGTGACTAAATTGATACTTTCCATTTCAAAGCAAATGGAGAGGATCATTTTTCCTGATTCAGTGGTATGAAATAAATTTTGAAGTGATTGGACAAGTACTAGGGTGACTGGGTGAGAGTTTGACTTTTGAAATGAAAATTCTCAATCCAATTAGTAATAGCCGCCTTGAGTCTTACTGATGTTCGGATGGGGTTGTGTCAGGCTATGGCTCAATTTGACTTGAGGGAGCGTTTGTGGTTTCTACCGTGTAGGCTCCTCCTGTGCAGCTCAGAGCCGGTAAGTGCTACTATAATCACACCCAACTAGAATAGCTGCAATTGATCTCTCCCGCTTGCCTTTTTTTTTTTTTTTTTTAAATTAAAAAAAAGGGGGCAAAGTAACCAAACTGGGGCTCAAGTTGTTAGAGCATATTTGGATTACTCTGAAGTTAGGAATTTGATGAGGATGATAAAGATTAAACTACCCTAAATTTAAGGATTTGATGAGATTCAATCACCGTAAATTAAGAAATTTGATTATGATTATATTGGATTCAAATCATATGTAAACTCTATAAATAAAGCCTTTTATATTGTAAAATTATCAATTTAATAAGAGCATACTGTAACCTTTTAAGTTTTTAATATGTAGACGTAAGTCATTGACCAAACCATATAAAATCCTTATGTCGATATTATTATTCGTTTGTCTTTAATTTTCGTAGCTTTATGTTGTCTTTACCTGGTCACTTAGGAAGGCAGGGGGCAGGAACCACATAAATGAAAGGAAGTTTCTTCTCAGAAGAAAAAAAGGAAAGAAAGGAGGTTTCTGTTACTTCTAGATGATGCTGCCTTTACTTCAAACCGCGTAGACCCGTACACTCATTGCTTGTAGTTGACCTGTAGACTTGACAAGCAACCATAATGAAGAACAACCATAATGTCTATAATTTAAATAATAATAGAAGGATGGTTATATAAATTAAGGTCTGAAATGTTGAAACAGGGTGGCATCATTGTCATGAGCATATAAGCAATCATTCAGGATCATATATACTTGAAGCTCTCATTCGTCAATACTAGGCTTCTGCATTTGCGATACTGGGCATCATTATACAAGAGTTTAAACTGTGAACAGAACCCAACTGTAAGTTTTAACGTACCCTGACTTAGACTTTGTTCTGTTACTTTTTGTTCTTATTTCAATTAAATGTTAAAGCATGATGAAACAAGTTTCTTAGAGTTATATTCGAGTCTTTCCCTTGTATTTTACACAGTTACACGATTGCGTTCCAATTCTCTGTGTTGCATCCGTTATTTGGAAAGGTCATATTTGACACTGTTATATCTGCGTAGTTATTTTTGAATCTTGGCTTTTGGGGTTGGGAAACGTGTTAGTGTTTTTCAGTTTAGTTGAGGGGAGCAACTTCTTATAAGAGTATATAAGGGAAACCAACTTCATAAAAACAAGTTCCGGAACAAAAACATTATTTGCTTTTAACAAAATTGTTAAAGTATTAATTCTATGATTAAATTTTTATTTTTTTATTCATTTAAACTTTTAGAATAAATGATTATTTAAAAAATATTAATCAAAGAAATCAAAACTTAAAAAAAAAAAAAAGAAATGACAAAGGAATGCTCCCATTTCTATTTAGTTGCCTAGCTTGGGAAGGTTATTTCTTAGGCTTGCCAGGACAGAATTAATCTCTGAAATCTTTCTTTATAGTATGCAGCAAAATTCCTCGTTTTCATGATTTCCACCATGATTCCTTGCATTTCTTTCTAGCCAAATATGGTAAATATGAGCTGACCAAACTAGCTACACCATCCAAATTCACCTCCAAAATATTACACCCTATCACTAATAATTTCAGCTAGCCACCAAAACAACATCAACAATCAACAACCCAAAGATACCATGAATTGCTCAATGAAAATATATCAAAATCAATCACCTACAGCTCAAGCCATAACCGGCTATGGTTCTACCTCAACAACCAAATCCCACACTCATCTTGGGTTGATCATCAACCGAAAACCAAACACCACCATCATCATTATTCGGCCAGCAGCAGAAAAATCAAACCAAAACTAAACCCCAAAATCACAACCACCAACTCTCCTCCTATAACCGTGACTTGCCCAGAAAATACATCAACAATAACACCCAAAACAACCAAACTCAATACAGCTACTACCCATTCGGTTTCCTAAATTAAACACTCCAATACTTTAGTTTCAACTCACACGGCCAACATCAATTCAAAGCTCTAAGAACAAAATACCCCAAAGAAATCATCTCTCCATTCGGCCATGAATCCCTCAAATCCATAACTTCAACTCCTAAAACAACCATCTTCTCAAGTCATCAACACAACCCAGCAAAACACCAACGAATTGAAACCTAAAACAGAGGACTAATCAATCCATTAAATAACCCAAATCAACCTCACGTCTCAATTGCCCCCACGCTCAACCAGTCCATAACTGAACCTCACAGCCAACCCATATAAAAGAAACAATCCCAAAATCAGTCGGCCAAATAGAACTAACAACACCCAGCCACCATAATCAAACTCCCAAAAATCTCAACAAAATACCCAATTAACCATCACTATAGAAATCCCCCAATTTAATCACAACCTAATAAAATCACTAGAGATTACCTATCAAAGATGACTCTGGACATGCAAGCTCAAATCCGAAAATCCCGTCTTTAGAAGTGAGCCTCCATGGTGGTTCTCCTAGCTGAAACGCCGAACCCAACACCCTCTCTTTCAGGTTCATTTCTCTCTCTCTCTCTCTCAGCCTATCCCTCTCTCGATCTCAGACCCTCTCTCTCTCTCAGCTGGTGCGTGATGGGAGAAAGAAGAAGAAGAGGAAGATAAGAAACAGGGGAGGAAGAGGAAAGAGGAGCGTGCGTGAGTTTTTGAGAAGAAGAAGAATCCGGTTCTTATATGAGTAAAATCCACCCTCACTAGAAACTATTCAGCTTTGTACGATTTCACCTGTTCCAGCCTTTTTATTCATTTTGAAACCAATAAAAACCTAAAGCATCTTTGCAAGAAATTTAAAATAACTATCGAAAAAAGTAGAAATTTTTATTTTAATTACTTATTTTTTTTATATAAACTCTACTAAACATCCTGCATTTCACTTTTTATTTTTTCGAAATATTAATTTTAACGGTTAAATATATTTTGGCCCCTGAAACAAACAGTCGATTTTGATGAGCCCCAAAATGACAATTCATGCACATAGATACATCAAACTACCTAATCATTGTAAAGTAGTCTCCTCTGTCAGAGTTGACCGTCATGTTGGATAAAAAATCAACTTTGACTTTTATCTTTCGAAAATACACTTACTTTAACTAATAAAAAACCGAATTTATCATTTGAAAATCTAAGTTTGACCAATATCTACAACAAAAGTTTTTATTTTTTTTAAAAAATAAAAATAAAAATTAAAAAAATCTAAAATAAATCTTTGATTCAAAACACCAATTTAAATAATACCTCAAGTTATTTTATTTTAACTGCATAAATTTTAGTGAAAGTGGAAAGTAGTCATTCTATTGAATTTTCAGCTAAATTTGTAATGTCTATAGGTGTAGGTCACATATATATTATATGATACTTTATTAAAACTAAATAAAAAAAAAAAAGCAAAGTTCAAGAATGGTTAATCACCTTCTTTTAAAACTAGCATTATTTTGATAATTGAAAATAATCAATTTTTTATATTTATTAATCAATAAAAAAGATTAATTTTTAATTTTATTATTTTTTTTTTAAAAAAGGAAAAAAAAAAAAGAAAAGGAGGAAAAGAGCCACCCATATCCACCATCGGGGGGTGCCTATCGGCCACCCTCAGACAGTCATGGAGTTGTTTATATATCTCTATCTTCCTTTGTTTTTTTTGGGTTTGTTTTGGTTCGTTTATCCTTCGCAACCACCCCGAGTTGGTTGGGGGTGGCTTGATGGCCACTCCCACCTACATCTTGGGTGGTCGAACCACCTTTTGGCCACCCTTTGTAGAGTTTTTTTTAATTTTTTTTTATTATTTTGAATTTTAATTATTTTTAAAAAAATTTATTATTAATTTATTATTTTTATTTTAAATAAGTTATGAGCATTATTAGAAGAAGGGAAAGTATATTTTTCCAACTTTCTCATCCAACTCCCATCCAACTTAAGTGTAAAAACTTTTTATTTATTATTTATTATTTTTGTATTTTTAAAAAACACAAAGGGATTGGATGGAGTTGGATGGAAGAGTTGGAGGTGTAGCACACCTCTTAGAAGAATTTGATAAAAGGGCTCATGTGACGCGCATGTGACCACTATTCCGTACAAGTAGATGGCTCAAGTGGACGGATGGAGCTACTTTACAAGGATTAGGTAGTTTGATATATTCATATGTATGAGTTGTCATTTTAAAGGGCTAATCAAAATTGACCGTTAATTTAGAGAGACAAAATATATTTAACCCTAATTTTAGTCAGTTTTTATTATTTTATTTTCTTTATCTCTCTCATCGGTCTCTCTCTCCAACCCCATCGCAGCCTTCCCCCATTTCCCCTCTCTCCCTCTCTAGTCGTCCACTCTACCCTTCACCCAAACAACCTGATCTCTCCCATTTCCTCTCTCTCCATCTCTGGTCTTCGGCTCTTCCTTCACCCAAACAACCTGGTCTTCATCTGATCTCCCCCATTTACTTTCTCTTCATCTCTTGTCTTCGGCTCCTCCTTCACCCATAGAAACACCTATCGATTCCCATCGATTCCCACAGCAAGGGCGTCGCCCACTGCAACGGAAGGCGGAGAGAGAATGGAGAGAGAAGAGGAGAAAGACGAGAGAATGAGAGAGAAGAGAGAGAGAAAAAAAAAAGAACAAGGGAATTAAAGGGGGTTATTTACTGAGAGGGGTTCTGATCTCATATGAGTATTCATGGTTTTTTTTTTTTTACAATCTCTGTTACGGGTGTGCACGAAAAGCTCCCAAAGAATGGGAATTGTTTGAGAAACTCTTATGGGATCACACACGTATGTCTGGAACAACCCGATCCAGAAGGCGGGGAGAGAATGGAGAGAGAAGAGGAGAAAGACGAGAGACAAGAGAGAGAAAAAAAGAAAAAAGAAAAAAGAATAAACGATTCTTACTACGTGCTTAAGTAAACTTTCAAAATTCGCATTTGAAAGTTTACTGTAGCAAATTTATGATAAATATTTAAAATAGTGTTTGTTAAAGATGAAAAAATAGACTGTAAGAGTTAAGTATAGTTAGTATGTCTAATTTAAAAGCCTTGCTAAATATGCTCTAATGTTACATTCTGTTACTATCTAGTATGTTGTATATCCTTTGTATATTTCTTAGAGTATTAGTAACAGCTTTTCTTAGACTTTTCATTAAACTAAATTAGTTTTTATTTTCTTATTTAAATAAGCTCCACAGTAGCTTCTTTTATCATTTTCTTATATTATTTAAATATTATTAAAATTAAATGTTAGGAAAAGAGAGATGAAATAAAAAGCTAATTAAAAATTATTTAAAATAAATGCTAGAGGAAATAGAGAGGAAAAAGAAAACATTTTATATTAACATAATGCTAAGGGAACCACTTTTGGTTTCCTAGATGAATGGAACCAAAAGTGGTTCCCATGATGTTTTTATAGTTTTTAGGAACATTTAAGGAAGCTGCTGCAGAGACTTTTTTGTATTTTTTTAACAGTTTTCTCTACACTAAGGAAATAAATGTGGTTTAAGGAAAGCTACTGCTAGTCCTCTTAAAGCATTCACAGTAGATCCTTTATAACTCATTCCACAATAGCTTTCAACCGGTTCTTTAAAGTTTGGATTTGTTACAGTGGAACCCGACAAACTCAATGATTATTATAATAAAAAAACTCAATATTTTCTCATCTCACACCTCCTAATGAACCAAACCATTCAAAAATAAATGATAAAAAAATAAAGGAAAAGTAAAGAAATAATATTTAATTAGTATAGAGAATAATTAAGGGAAGTTATTGTGGAGTGTATTTGTATTGGGAAGCGAAAAATAGTTTGGTTCCCTAAATTTAGAAAAACTAATAGGAAACTACTGTGAATGGTCTTAAAAACTAACGAAAGATGACTAAAATTCAACTCATTCGGTTATCTATAATTATCAGTATATTTCATTTACATATATATTTTATTCTTTTTTTTTTTTTAATTTCATTTAACTTATCTAATCAATTACTTATTTATTACGCTAATACTATTTTTACTATTTTAGTATAAACTAACTCTTTAAACATCTGGTTAGTCTAATTAAAATTCTTTATTACTTAAATCACTCGAGATTAATATTAGAATTTAATATAAGTTTTTTATTAATAAAATCAAGGCCTATAAATTAATATTTTCACCAATCAATATTTATTTTCATAAATATCATATAATCCCTTATATTCCTCAAAATTTATTATTGTGCCTAATATATATCTTAAACTAATTTTAATATCAAATTAAAACCATTATAATTGAAAATTAATATCTCGGGCACTACAAATTGCAAAAAGATCCATTTGAAATTGAGAGTATCTAGCTAGTGTAAATTTAAAAATAAAATTGTCTAAACTTAAATATTTTTTTATTTTAAATGATAATTCAACCTTTAAATTTTGACTAAATGAATACTTAAGAATAAAGGGAATCCTATTTCCCTACAAATTGCCCCCTCACATGTCAAATCTTTCTTCTTTTTTAATATGGGCATTTACGTAATTAAATTTGTTGTTTTTAAAAGTTGAATGTACGTGGCCTCTGTCAATTCAATTGTCAAGTCTTGTTTTTCTTGCAAAAGGACTGACTTGCATATGGGAAAATTGGGAATGGGTGATTGGCAGTGTAAGGATGATTTTATTCCTTTCCTCATAAGTCTAATGCCATTTAAAAGTGGATTTAGGAATATGTAATTTGTTAGTTGTATGGCCTTTCGATTTGTGTTGGCTGTACAGGGTTGAAATTTGTTTTTTTTATTTTGGGTAATAATCTTTTTTTCCCTACGATTACTACACCTTTATGTCACTATAGTTCTATAAACTGACAGTTTTATCATCCAATTATCTTGAATTATTATTTTCTTACCTTTAGCCCCCACCATTAGAAAAATTTCATTAATTTTGATAAAATACTTATTGTTAAAACGTTAAATTTCTTCAAGATGACATAAAACCCGTCAACTAAAAAATATCAAAATTAAAACTTTAAAAATAAGAATAATTAAAAAATAAGCCCTAAAATTCAAAAGAGGTGGCTCGAGGCCACCCCCAACGGCTTTGTCGGGGGCTAAACCACTCATAAACTAACGGGTGTGGTCGAGGCTCTCCAATGGTCATGGGGTGGCCAAACGGGGCCTTTTAGGGGTGGTTTCGGGGCCACCCCCGATTTGCTATTTGGGTGGCTTAAACCACCCCAACGGCCTTGGGGTGGTCGACCACCGCCCCAGACCGGCCATTGAAGGTGGCTCGAGCCAATCCTTTTGCATTTTTTTTTTGGTTTCTTTTTTTTTTTAAAGTCTTTGTTTTTGTTTTATTTTTATTTTTAAAAAATAATTTATACTTTTTTATTTTAATTTTTGTTGAATTATTATTTTTTTTTCCTATTAAATACATATTTTTAAGGTATTTTATGGTAAATTTTATTCAAATATTTAGGGTATTTGCGTTATTTCAAATTTGTAACGAGATTGACTGACGAAAGGGAGGTAAAGGTAAGAAAATGGTAGTTCAAGGTAGTCAGATTGTGAGAGTGTCAGTTCATGGGGCCATAGTAACAGAGGGTGGTAGTTCATAGGAGAAAAATGTAATTACACCTTTTATTTTCTTTGCAGTTTGGTCGAGTTGTTTGGCTCATCAATGTCTGAACATGTAACTTTTCTATAAACATGTAACTTTTTTATCTCATTATCACTTATGACTTAGTATGGAATTAAGTTTAAAATTTGACTATTTTTATTTTACCGTAAAGGTGTGTGCAAACATATATAGATGGACTATATATATCTTTGTATTTAGGGAAAGCTTCAGATAGTTTCTTTGAGCTTTCAGCCTTTTTGACATGTTTTCTACAATCATTACAAACTCTCACTTTGGTATTTGAACTTTTAATGTCTATTACTTATCCCCTTTGTTAGGATTTCCTATTAAGTCTTAACAGAGGGATGCCAAAATACCCATTATTTGAGATTTTTTATAATTTTTTATAAGGGAAAAATCATATTTAGTCCCTAGGTTTTTATATGATTTGAATTTAGTCTTTAGGTTTCTAATTTCAAGAGTTTGGTCCCTAAGTTTTGCCCAGATTTTAAATAAGTCTCTCTATCACTTTTCCATCAAAATGAATGATTTGTTATATATTATTTGTGTCTTAATTCATATGCTAGCATTCATATCAATACTTAATATCAATGTCATATCATTAAGTGCCGATTCATCCATAAAAACAAAAAAAACAAAAAACAAAAAACCCAACTTTAAAAACAAAAAATTATTTTCTTCGTTATCTTAATCTTATAGATTTGTAGCATTAAAAGAATAACCATTAACTTTGACGTTGATATAGACCTTGGCGTGTCAAATGAGACACACGTGACAAATAAAAAATCGTTAATTTTAACGGTAAAGTGATAGAGGGACCAATTTCAAAACTTGAGTAAAACTTAAGGATCTTATTCTTAAAATTGAAAACCTAAGGACTAAATTCAAATTAGATGAAAACTTAAAGATTAAATATGATTTTTCCCTTTTTTTAAAAGATACATGGATATTTTAAAAATTTTGACAGAATTTAACGATGAATCTTTATAGAAGGAGGTCAAGTGATAGACATTAGAAGTTCAAGGTACCAAAGTTAAAGTTTTTGAAAATTAAAGAGTATATCAAAAAGGCTAAAAATTCAAAAGAGCTATATAAAATTTCTCCTTGTATTTGTTTATTCACGTAAGTTCGAACCCCATACAAAAACATCTTTGTTCCGCCCGACTATAACCCATTGAAGTAATAAAACCTTTGTTGAAATCTGTTTCTGACAGTTGGCAATCTACAAAAATATGCTTTGGAATAGCTCTTGGATTCCATGTCAGCTTATGCCATTCAACTCGGCAATGGTAATCTGATAGCATTCCAAGCAGCAGGGTGTTGATATTTTCCAGTAGGGGAGGGAACCTGTCTGACACATTCTTCCTGAGGTATCCTAATCTCTGCCATTCTTGATTGGATTTCCTCCATTCTTTGATGATTAATCTTGCTGTAGTATTTCCATTAAATGTTGAAGACTCTTTTTTTCTTATAATGATTTGCTAGGCAAAGACATGGTGGATGCAGTAGTAAGCGTTTTCTTGGAAAAACTGCTTAATGCTCTTTCAGAAGAGACCCGCGTTTTAAGCTTATTCAGGGATCAGTTTGAAAGATTACAGCGTGAGCTCCTATTAATGCAAAGCTTCCTCAAAGATGTTGACAGGCTCACCAGGAAGAGCCATATTCTTCGTGAGATCACGTTCACTTTGCGAGAGTTGATTTTTGAAGCTGAAGACATATTAGCAGATTGCCAACTTCTGTCAAGGGATCATAATGAACTCTTTTCCACTGGTTGTTTAATGAGCATCAATCCGACAAAGGTTCCATGGCAGTATCAGACTGGAAAGCGCCTCAAAAAAATCAACGAGAAAATTACCAACATCAAACAAGACATCGCATCTTTTCCCGGTGTCTCATTTTCAAACCAACCACATCCCGTATCTGGATGCAATGACTTATCCCAAAGATGGAGCTCACCTGTGTACGATCATACGCAAGTGGTAGGATTGGAAGGTGACACGAGGAAGGTAAAAGATTGGCTATTTGAAGCAGATGGACCAAATGGTGGTATACTGGCAATTGGAGTTGTTGGCATGGGTGGGTTGGGAAAGACCACCATTGCTCGGAAAGTTTTTAATGATAGAGAAGTAGAGGGGCACTTCGAAAGAAGAATGTGGGTTTCTGTTTCACAAAATTTTAGTGAAGTACAGATTTTGAGAAGCATGTTAAGGAACTTGGGAGATGCTGGTGTTGGGGATGATCGAGGTGAATTGTTGAAGAAAATAAACCATTATCTCATAGGGAGGAAGTATTTGATTGTGATGGATGATGTGTGGTCCCGGGACTTATCTTGGTGGGAGGGAATTTTGGAAGGATTACCTAAAGGAAATGGAAGCAGTGTCATTATTACTTCGAGAATTAAGGAAGTTGTACAAAGGATGGGAGTGAGGGGAAACAGAATCCATTGGCCTAAATTCCTCAGTGGGGATGATAGTTGGTTACTGTTTCGGAAGATTGCATTTGCAGCAAGTGAAGGTGAGTGTAAATACCCTGAGCTAGAGAAGATTGGGAAGAAGATTGTAGAGAAGTGCAAGGGTCTTCCATTAGCAATTAAGGTTGTTGGAGGAATGATGCTTTGTAAACCATCTCGATATCTTGAATGGAAGCGAATCTTAGACCATTTCCGCGATGAATTAGCAGAAAATGATGATTCTGAGAGAGGCTTGATGGCTTCACTACAGTTGAGCTATGATGAGCTCCCACCTCATCTAAAGTCATGTTTCCTTTGTTTCTCTGTTTACCCAGAGGATTGTGTCATAAGCAAAGAGCAGTTAGTCCATTGGTGGATTGGAGAGTGTTTTGTCCCGCTGAGAAGTGGTAGATTAATAACTGAAGCCGGGGAAGATTGTTTCTCAGGATTAACAAATCGATGTTTGATAGAGGTTGTTGATAAGACTTACAATGGGACGATTTATACTTGTACAATTCATGATATGCTTCGTGATTTGGTGTTAAAAATCGCAGAAGAAGATGCATTCATTAAACGAGATGGAACAAGTTGTCGCCATTTGGGGATCACAAGCAATTTGGATTCCAAGCAACTTATAGCCAATCAAAAGTTACGAGCTTTGTTGTCAACAACCAAGACTGCTGAAGTGAACAAGATTGCATCCAGCACTGCCAAAGCACTTTGCAAGTCTCATTACTTGCGGGTACTTGATGTTTCCAAATCAATCTTTGAAACATCCATCTCAGGTATTCTAAATGAGATTGGTTCCCTTCAGCACTTAACTTACCTTAACTTAAGCAATACTCATCCATTGGTTCAATTCCCACCATCACTTGAGAAGCTTGGCTGCAGTCTTCAGATTTTTGATGTAAGTCATTGTCAAAATCTTAAAGTGCTTCCATCTTACATTATGACTTTTAAGAAGCTGAAGGTCTTAAATGTGAGCCATTGCGGTTCACTTGAATGCTTGCCCAAAGGCTTGCGAATGCTTTCAAACCTTGAAGTATTGCTGGGGTTTAGACCTGCAAGATCAATCCAACTAGAAGGTTGTCGCGTTGGTGAATTGAAAAAATTAACGAAACTCAGGATGCTGAGCATACAAATTACTCGAGCTGATGAGATTACAAATAGTGAGGTCAATGCATTGGTAAGTCTCCAAGAACTGCAATATTTGTCCTTGAGTTGCTTTGATAGTGATGGTAGCGACCTCATTACCAAGGTTGATAATTTCTCTCCTCCAAAGCAACTCCATGAGCTGTGTCTCCAATTTTATCCAGGAAAGACAAGTCCAATGTGGCTCAACCCCATATCACTTCCTGAATTAAGGTTTCTTTCAATTTCCTCTGGTAATATTGAAGAATTCCATCAGAGCTTTTGGGGGGATGACAATACTGTCTGGAATATTGAGGCCTTGATGTTAGAATTTCTCTCGGATTTGGGAGTGGAGTTGTCGATGCTGCAACGAGTTATGCCATTTTTAAGAATTGTGAATGCGAGTTGCAGTCCAGAGTTAGAGTCTTTCCCAGTTGAGGATTCTGGGTTATGAGGTGATGACTGGAAGAAGGGAGAGCATGGAAGCTAAAGCTAAAACAAATGCAAGGGCAATGGATCGGATATGATGTATTATTGTTGATTATGGAACTCGAAAATTTTCTGCTTCTTATATGGTAATTGTTAAGCTTGTAAGTTATACAGTAATCGACTAATCGTTATGCTTGTAAGAAATTGGTTTCCTTTTTCCTGATACAGATAAATCATGCCATTGTTCTATGCAATGTGTGTTGTTAAAGGTTTGCTTCCAATGACTAGAAATGCAAGAGAAGGTATATATATATATATATATATATTTTGTTTTGTTTTTAATCTTTATGTTCAAAAGTATGGTGAGAAGTAAGAACTCCATATACTTTCTTTCTTGATTTTTTTTTTGACTTCTTGGATAGATTGAAATATAATCTCATAATCAGCTTAAGTTTACAATAATATGTTGTTTCTTGGTAATTAGAAAAAAAAAGGAAAAAAAGTTGTTTCTTGCTTTCGGTCTTCAATACAAGGGAAAAATACAATTTACTACCGTGAGTTTTGTAGATGCATATTTTAGACGGTCGAACTGGTCGACGAGTCACTTAAAAAACAAGGGAAAACTATGGGAATGACGTTAGCTAAAGGGGGGAAAGCAGGGGAGTTTCCAGTGGTTAAGTTAGTATTTTACTTTAAGGAAAACCTGAATAAAGAGAGTGAGGAAAAAAAAATTGATGTGTGTACCCAGAGGGCCAGAGATGTGTGCCCTTTCTAATGGAAGACACTTCTTGTTCAATATGGCAACATTCGTATCAACGGTGTGTGATTTTTCTTGTTGGGTGAGTTATTTTCTTGTTGATTCATGACTTTTCATGCGGAGAAGATTGCCACTTGGCCAGCTGAATTGCCTAGTTATTTTCCATATAAATGTTGCGTGAGCATTCTTAGTAGACTTATTAGATTTTATTAGCCAAAATAGTTAAAAATTATTATTTTTTTTTTAATTATCAATTTTTTAAAAGCATTCCAGCAGCTTCATCAATTTAGCTATTTACTTTCACTATTCCATTTAAATATTTATTTTCAAAGATTTCTTTATTCTTTATCTAACATTTATGTTTTTGAATGTTTGTTTTTTCTTAACGGTCATATTTTTGAATATTTGTCTTATCTTAACAATCATATTTTTTAAAATTTTTCTTTTTTTAATGGTCATATTTTTGAAATTTTGGTTTTTTCCTAACAGCCACGGCGACAATGTGTGATTTGATGGCTTAGCTTGGCTTTGTGTTGCTCCCAATTCTCGTCCAATACTGTAGAGAAATGAATGTTTGTTTTGAGTGAAAAAAAAAAAAAAGGGACAGAGAAATTTTAATATTTTTTATTCTTTTGGTGAACCACCAATACTAACCAACTTTGGTGAGTATTGTTCCCTTACCAAATAAAAATCACCATTTTATTGAAGCTATTGATAAATGATGAGAGTTTTTTGTGATTTTTAGTGAGACTACTAGAAATACTGTAGGCCTATATTAGTCATGTATATCCATTCAAAGTTTTAGCATATTTTCAACAACCATCTTCAATTTTAAATTTTTTTCAATGATATATTTTCGAGTTTCAATCATTTTTCAATCGGATCATTACATAAGCCTTTTCGTCAAATATCTAAAAGAAATCAGGTGAAATATCTGTACCCCTAAAAGATTATAAAAAACTAAAAAGCTTTTTTTTTTTTTAATAAAGAAAACTTTGGCAATTGAGAGGGTCAATATTCTTTTTCATTTTTTTTCTTTAGCTTTTAAAGCTATAGTTGACTTTTTACATACTTTTTATCAAAAAATTAATGAAATCTTACAAAGTGATCTGATTGAAAAATAACTAAAATCCGAGCCTATTATCAAAGAGAAAATCTTCAATTCGGATGGTATGTAAAAGGCCATTTTTACAGCATTCAATAAGCATTTGACACATAAGTTAAAAATATCAATTTACCTATAACTACAATAAAATCTAAAACACTATATCATCCCCTCATTTCTTATCAAACCACACCTAGTCATCTCCACCTCTCAGCCCCGCCGCCGTCGGAAGACGCCGCCTGAAGACCACCGGAAGACCACAGATTGCCGGAGACGCCGCCTGAGAAGGGGTTACGGCCAGAGCCAGGAGGGAGGGAGAGGGGAGGTTACGGCCAGAGCCAGAGAGAGAGAGGGGGGAGGGTGACGGCCACACAGAGAGAGAGGAGGGGGGCGGTTACAGCCACAGAGAGAGAGGGAGGGGGTTTACGGCCAAGTCTGGCCGGAGCACGGCCAGACTTGGCCAAGCGACGCGGCCTGCGGCCAGATCTGGCCGCAGGCCAGTGACCAGCGCCAGACCAGGCCGCTGGTCACGGCCAGCGCGTTGCGCCGCCGCGAGCAGCGGCCTGGTCTGGCGCATCGCACGGCCAAGTCTGGCCGTGCTCCGGCCAGACTTGGCCGTAACCCTTCCCTCTCTCTCCCTCTGTGGCCGTAACCCCCACCCCCACCCCCCCTCGCGTCTCTCTCCTCTCTTGGCTCTGGCCGCATCGCACGGCCAAGTCTGGCCGTGCTCCGGCCAGACTTGGCCGTAACCCCCTCCCCTCTCTCCCACTGTGGCCGTCACCCCCCACCCCTCTCCCTCTCTTGGTTCATCTCTCTCTCTCTCCCTTGGCTCTCATTTACGGGAAATGGGAGGATTCCGGGTGGTCAGTAAGTTCCCGGCGGCGGCGTTCTGCTAGAGGGTGGGATTGGTTTAGGTACGGTTTGACCAAGAATAAATGAGTTTTTTTTTTATTTTTTTATTTTGATAGGGTGTTTTAATCCTGATTGCGTAATTCTTATGTTTAAATGAGGTGTCTTAATTTAATTGAGGGCTGTAAAATACCACTTTTACAGCCCATCCTTATAGAAGTGTCTCTCATTATCAAAAGCATTAAAAACTGGAGGAACTTTTTGAAAACGGGTTAAAAATTTAGGCGACGTTAATTTCGCCGTAAAATATTTTTTGTTTGAAAATTATTTTTAACGAAATTGGAAAAATAATTTTTTTTGAAAATATTTTTGGTGTTTAGCATAAACGAAAAATAAGTAACAGTGAGAAATGGCCAGAGACTTTTGGCGTAGGTCTGGCAGTTTCCGACGGTGATTCAGCAAACTTCAACGATTTAAGAAAGAAAAACTCAAACTCGAAAAATTGTTTACAGTTTTAATAAAAAGGAAACTATTTTATGGAAATTAAAAAATGTTTTCTTAATCAACAAAAAATATTTTCAGTTTGACCACAATTTTTAGTCGTAACAATTAAACACCAAAACAATAAGAATTTTTTTTTTCAAAAAACATTTTACTTCGAAAGAACAGGGTTTTAGATAGTAAATTATATTTTTCCTTAATCTTATGCATTGACACCGTTGGGTTTATGGGTTGGCAAGTCTACATATTGAAACACCAAGCCTATTTAATTCAAACATTGACCCATTATTTCAATTATGATTAAAAAAAAAAAAAAAGATTGGTCAAGCAGCGGCTATTGTTGTCCGAGTTATAAGAGGGTAATGTGGCAGCATAGAGCACATGAGTGAAGCAATTTTGTTTGAAATCTCTTGGCTAGAGTTTGAAAACAATTTTGTTCAAGAAATTTCATTCATAAAGGTTACCCTGTTCTTGACTGCTTGTTCTATCTTATTGGATCAGATAAAGCAGATGAACTTCTGGTGGTGAGATAACTGCAAGACTTTGATATAATATATTGAATAACTATCTTATTTAAGAGTTTTAATTTACGGGAGGCTCATTAATATTATAATTAACTACAAGACTTTGATATAATATGCCACAGCAAATATATAGGCAAATCTGCTTCCAAAGCAGATCCCACCAGAAAATGATGGCCATATGATTAACTGGAGTAAGTACAGAGCACCATCCATGCTCACCTTCACGCAAAGAGACGTCTGTTTGCGTAGAAAAGAAAAAAAAAAAAAAGAGCTATGTTTTAAACGTCGTGAGTTTTTTTTTTTTTTTTCCTTTGGTTGCATCTCAGCCATACATTTTCACTACCGCATATAAGCCAGATCTCACAAAAAGACCATCAGGACTTGGTTTTCCATAAATGCAATTTTTCTGTTATCTTAAAAAAAAATGCTAGAATATCTATCTAAATCTTTTTTTTATCCTTCTAAATATCACCATCACCATTACATCTTTCCCGTCTTAAATCCTATTGTATGTTGTATAATAATTACCGAAACCTTTATTTAGCACCCAAAAATGTAAAACGTATATGCCAGTAAATATTATCATATACCCAACATGGAAGTTTATAACAAAGATAACAAATAGGCTTCGAAACGTAGACATCGGAAATAAAATGATGAGATCACAAGATAATAAGCTCAATACAAGTTCTTAAAACTAAAATGATATCAAATTGAACTGCATAATTAACTTTTCGTTTTTCTTCTTTTAAAAAGATAGAGATAGCTGAAAATTACAAAAATGGAATCAACTAACAGACACTTGTAGATTCAAGTCAAACTCAAATAGAATGAAGATGTCAAGGGCACACAGACTCGGATTGCAAACGAAATGAGGCTTAAAATCAAGAATAAAATCAACTACAAAAATATAATATAAATTGACCCATGATGGGTAGAAGAACTTCAATGGGCCAAATGAGAAAATTCATGCAATAGACCTCTCAATGCCCCGGAGTTCTTTTGTAACATCCACCATCGTCGGTCTTATCTCTGGATCATCTTCTATGCATGTGAGACCAAGTTGCCGCACAACTTGCAATTGCTCCTCCACACCACCTCCTCCTTCCTCAGCCAGGATTGCAGGATCACAAATCTCATCCACACAAGTGCTGTTTCTCAAATAACGTAAAAACGTCTCATTGTTTTCATGAGCTAATGTACATAGACCGGAATAATCCTGTCCAGTTAAAAGCTGTAATAGAACCATACCAAAGCTAAAGACATCAGTTTGCTCTGTTACCCTTTTCGTAGTAAAATAGCTAGAGCATACGAAACCCAAAGTCCCACACACCTCATCTTCCACGTGAGTTTCACCCTCAGAATTGAAATGGAAAATGAAAAACCTGTAAGTTTGGGACATCATGTTGAGACTAGAAGATATTTTGCGGTTTTATATCTCTATGGATGATGGGTCTTGAGAATGCAGTGTGGAGATATGCAATTGTATGAGCAATCTGTCTTTCAATCTTTAACCTGCTCTGCCACACCATGGGCGTGCCTTGTCGTTGAGAAATATAAATTCGATCAGCAAGGACTCCATTTTGAGCATATTCAAACACTAAACTCGGAATCGAAGTCTCGAGACAGCATCCTACCAATTTTAAAATATTTTTGTGAGCGCTCGTCTTTGCAGAAATAGCCAAATTCGTTAGGGCGGCCGAGGCCTTCTTGGCAGATGGATTACCATACATGTTAATGGAAAAAATTCGGCCTTCAAAAGAACCATTGTACGATGTACACCAGTCTCTATGTAGAATAAGGCGAGGATCAAAGCTATTCGTTGCCAAGATAAGCTCTTGATAGGAGAAGGTACGGATGGGAATAGGCCTGGCATTACAAGAGGCAACCAACTTAATTCTCCAATAAAAGGCCTCCATTTTCTAGAAATGCTCTCTTGTTCTTTCTCTCTTCCTCTCTGTTTTTCCGGCCATGATCTACACGAGCAACAACCAGCTTCTTGAGTAGCATGCTTCCCTTCTCTAAAAAGGTTTTCTCTCTCTGTCTCCCCGCTCTCCAGGGCTTGAAAGCTTGATTTCGTGGAAAGTAAGTGCAGCGTTAATTCCTCCTCATCAACGCGTTACAGTGGGCAACCCCTTACAACGCGGAAAGTCGGTCTCAATCACAAAGTAGAAGGAAATTTCGTGGAAAGTAGGCCGGATTCGGGGTCATAGACTCATAGTGCGAGTCTGCTGTCGGATGATAACCTTTTTGAGTGAAGCACCACCATGTAATATCTCTTTAAATTAAGGTAATTTGACTGAATTGTTGGGATCAAAATTAGAAAAATTGTAATGGAAATTAGAAGTGCTTTATGTTAGAACATACTTAAGAACATCGGCTATGGTTAAAACAATCCAAAACCTAATTGCCAAAATGTATCGCGTGACTATGGAACAAACAGAAAGTACAAAGTTGAGAGTTCGAAAACATAGCCATCAATTGCAATTTCAAAATGTAATCAGTACTAAATAATGACTCTTGCAACTACACCTCCAATCCCTTGCCTTTTGTATGAGTCAATAAACAATCCTGTTACAAACCAAGTTGCAGTGAGAGTTAGGAACATATACTCTGCAGCATCACAGAAGAATATTCAGTTCGTCAACAATACAAACAGTTTATTCAATACAGATTAATTAATATGTAATCATTTTCAAGTAACACAAAATTCTAATTTACGCCAAGTAATTTCTGTGCAATCTATCAAGAAAAGAAGCTTTGTGGAAATAAGAGAACAAAATGAGAGAATTGATCTGATCTCATTAATTGTAAAACATACAAAAGTGTTCTTACATATACACCAAATAAAGCAGAAAACCACATGTAAGTGAGTTTTAAAATATATATTGACCAACATCCATGACAATTAGTACTTATGACCGCTATCTAGGATGAAACTTAAATACCAAGCACTGGATTATTGGCTTCTGAACATAGAATCCAAATCTTTCTTGCACCCTATATCACACATAAATGATGAGATCACAAGATATAATGAGCACTAGATTCTGCCCACAGTATTAAAGTTTAGAACAAAGACAACAAATAGGCTTCAAACATAACATCACACACAAATGAATGAGATCGATCACAAGTAATAAAGCTCAATACAAGTTCTAAAACAGTAATAATATCAAAGTTCAAGCAGGCATAATTAACTTTTGTTTTTCTTTTTCATTTCCTCAGCTTTCTCGGCCGCCAAACAAATTAGCGGAAAAGAAAAACAAGGCAAAAGGGGTGCAGGGCCATACTCTTCAGGAGCTTAATTAGCCTAAAATAGGAAAAAAAGAAAAAGAAAAGAAAAATAGAGACAATTGAAAATTACATAACGGAATCAACTACCAGCCCTGATAGATTCAAGTCAAACTCAGACAGAATGAAGATGTCGAGAGTACACAGAATCAGATTTCAAGTGAAACGAGACTCAAAATCAAGCATATATCCAACTGCAAAAATATATAAATTGACCCATGATGGACAGATGAACTTAGATGGACCAAGTGAGAAAGTAATCATGCAATGGACCTCTCAATCCGCCTAAGTTCTTTTGTAACATCCACCATCGTCGGCCTTATCTCTGGATCGTACTCTATGCATGTGAGAGCAAGCTGCCTCACAGCTTGCAATTGCTGCTCCACACCAGCTCCTCCTTCCTCTGCCAGAATTGCAGGATCCTCAATCTCATTTAAAGCACGGTTTCTCAAATAATCCATCACCTTCTTATGGTCTTCAAGAGAATAATTCTCCCACATCTCATTGATTTCAGAAGCTAAGCTCAACAGACTGGAAGTATCCTGTCCTGTTAAAAGCTGTAATAGAACCATACCAAAGCTATAAACATCAGTTTTCTCCGTTACCGTCAACGTAGTCCAATAGCTAGGGCATAAGAAACCCACAGTCCCGCACACTCGATCAAGTTCCACATGAGTTTCACCCTCGGGAATTGAAATGGAAAGTGAAAAATCTGTAAGTTTGGGAACATCATGCTGGTCTAAGAAGATATTTTGTGGTTTTATATCTCTATGGATAATGGGTCTGGAGAATGCAGTATGGAGATATGCAATTGCATGAGCGATCTGTCTTGCAATCTTTAACCTGCTCTGCCATATCATGGGCGTACCTTGTCGTCCAGAGATATAAATTCGATCGGCAAGGACTCCATTTTGAGCATATTCATACACTAAAGTCGGACATGAAGTCTCAAGACAGCATCCTACCAGTTTTAGAATATTTTTGTGAGCGCTCGTCTTTGCAGAAACACCTATATCCATTAGGCCAGCCATGTCCCTTTTGGACCAACCCCTATACGCATATTTCTTAATGGAAAAAATTCGGCCTTCAAAAGATCCCTTGTAGAATGTATGCGCCCCTTCTTCATGTAAAATAAGGCGATGATCAAAGTTATTTGTTGCCAAGATAAGCTCTTTATAGGAGAAGGTACGAATGGGAATAGGCCTGCCATTACAAGAGGCAACCAGCTCCTCTAATACAAGGCTTCCATTCTCTATAAATGCTCTCTCTTCGTAGCTCTCTTCCTCTCTCTTTTTCCGGCCATGATTTACAAGAGCAGCAACCAGCTTCTTCAGTAGCATGCTTCCCTTTCTCTCTCTGTCTTCCCTTACTCTGTCTTCGGACTTGAAAGTGGCCTAACTTTAATCCCCTTTCCCCTAGCGTCCACGAAAGTGGAGGGAGATTTCGTGGAAAGTAAGCGGAGCCTTCTTCGTCAAATTTCTACGCGTAAAGTCTCTCTCTCCACTCTGCTGGTCTAGAATGCAGCCTTTATCAACTATTTTATAGTAAACGCAACTTTCTCAATTCTCACTGATTCCTAAAAGCTGGGACCCCGAACGCAACTGTCACATACATCTAATGTGATCGAATGATTAGTCTGTGAACCTTAGTCGCTTTGAGAAGAACATCTCTAATAAGGTACAAGTAACCTACGTTTCCTCTCAAAAAAGTAAGGTCTCCCTTCTCTCTAAGTAGAGAATATATCCACCTCCTCTTGTGAGGTCTCTCCGCCACTACCGGTGGCTCTGCCAGGGAGGAGGGCGGGATCTCTTCCCCTCCTTCCTCCCTCCCCCCGTTTCCTCTTTCTCTGTTTCTCTCCCCTTGTCCTCCGGTAGTTTTTTTCTTAGCTTTTGTTTTTCTTTCCTTCAAGTTTTCACTGTTGCAGCTCAGCCCTCCATGGACCGGCGTCCCCGTCTCTGCGCTGATCTCCTCCGCAAACCCGCTCACCATCGCCGGCCGTTTCTCGGATCAGTAGTGGTTGACAGATCTGGTTTTTTTCAAGATCAGATCTGTTAACCTCTACCAGCTCCGGCCTCAAACACGCCCCTCCACCGGTCTCCAGGGCTTCCCCCCTTCCAGCCGAGCTCCTCCGCCTCTCCATCCAGCCACCACGCGCCGGCGCGTGGTCCA
>FXXK01001288.1:3032-61619 GCA_900184695.1 Betula pendula
AAGGGTGACTTTAGGTATCGGGATTATGGGAACCAAATGAAATCTGCCCCCATAGAAGCAAATGAAGGCAAAGGGGACATATCCGAGCAGTTAAGAGGATTTAGTGTTCTGAAAAATACGATTTGAGCTGAGAAAACCAGGGCCTTGTTCGAGTTGGCTGCATCCAAACAAACCTTGAGTTGTCCCACCATGGCCCATCAATTTTCCTTTGTACAACTCTTGGCTGCTACTCATTCCAAGATGAGGACTCTCATATAAATGCTGCCACATAGTAGTATTCCATGCATCCTGTGGAGAAAATTAACCAGAGGTCAAAAGACAATAGTCATGCGTATGAATTTAATAACCTCTCAATAAGTAGGAAAAAATTATTTGAGTGCATAGAGAATTGTCGTCTGGAAAGTCAACGAAACTCTCCAAATGATCCTATGATCGGAGGTCATCCAATTTGAAGATTTCTCTTATAGACTATTTACACGAAACCAGAACATTTAAATCCAAATACGTGTTGCGTAAAGAAGATGCCTATTGAGAATTGACTTTTTTGAGTCATATCATATACTGGTTAAAGAGAACAATTTAATCGGTCTGCATAGGAAAATCTTTTTCCCATGTTTCTTCTTCAATAGGAGTCTAGACAGATCAATTCTGTAAAGCATACAACCATGTTCTTTTTTTTTTAATAAATAAATAAAAAATTAAAAGAAACGAATGTGATACCAAGGAAATTGTTTAAGTCTATTAGCTCAGATGTCCAAGAGGAGACAGAAGAAAGGACGGTCTAAAGACCAATTAGACTAACAAAGCTCATGAGAAACAAGGACTAAGAACAACACAGCTTTCACTCGGAGTTAAGAATGCCTCTCTATAGTTTGATCTGATGGCTACATTCATGACAAACTCCAGGAAGCAAGTCTATAATTATAATAATTAGCTTGCTTACCTTATGCTGATTGCCAAAATCAGCACTGTGAGATGAAGGGGACATGCAGCTTTCACCATAAGGAGAAGAATGAGTTCTTATCTCTGGATACGAATGTCGCAAATTTTGAGGATGTTTCGTAAGAGTGCCAAAAAATGGACTTGGCCTGCCACCAACCCAATGCTCACTACTACTCAGCCTCACACATGATGATGGCGAGTGATCATGCGACATTAAGTAGTACGAGCTACGGTGCTCCTCTCTGCAAAAAGTAGAAGCTGAATCCCAGTGCTCCCTTGAAAATGTTTTTGAACCAAAGTCTTGACAGTGCTGGAAGATGCAAGATGTTGTCAAGAACGACTGCCCCATGTACGGAAAATGTCCAAGGGGTTCCAATCTGCCAGAAGCTAGATTTGGTGACTGTTTCCCGTCAGAAAGACCAAGATGCGGTGTCACTGTCCAGTCTTCAATTGTTATTCCCTGTTTGGCCGCAAGGTCCAATATCTGTCTCTCATCAAGTCCTAATCCCATAAGCAAGTTCCACATGTTTTTCAGTGCTTCCCGTTGGTTGTGGATGACTTGATCCCTCATTGCCATTTCAAACTGAAGTTCAGTATTAGTCATTCCCTACATCAGAGCAGCAGAACTGTCAGGCTCGGAAGGCAAGTTTATAAAACAAAATATTCAGCCTGTGAGATGGTACAAGGTTTCAAAATCTTTGACTTGATCCTCCTGAACCAATGTTTATTATAGCAGTTGGCAGTCATCATTTCTAACAGAAGATAACCAATATCAGCTTAAGACAAATGATTATGTCATGACAAGAGTAAACCTGTTCATTAGATTCTTAGTTGAGGTCATTAATACAGACTAGGGAGTATTTTTTATATTTAAGTTAAGAAAATCCCTTCCCCAAGTTTTGTTCAGTAAAACAGAGACTTCCTTAAGAATCTCTTTGTACCCTATATTAGTCAAATGGATCCAGGCACCGGGATCAAGATTTCTACAATCATCACAGCTAATTCCAAGATGAGTAGATTGAATCCTACTTATATCTACTCACCAGGATCCTGTATTGACTGAGAATGCGCAAGTAAGTTTTGTTTCCATTATTACTAATGGCTTCCTCGATCATATCTTGGAGTTGGCATCGATGCTCCTCATTTGCTTCGATTTCCTGCAAACAGTAAAATTGTTAATATGGTAAGAAGCTTCACAAAACGTAATTCTTATGAGCCCTAGTACATGGATCACTACCTTTTGGTAATTGACACCAGCTTCGTCATTGTCACGGATGTTATCTAGAATGACTTGCAGTCTTGCTCTTAAAGCATCCACAACTGGTCCATCTTTTCCAATAGCCTGTGACATAGAAACAGATACTCCATCGTTGATGTAAACTATGTAGAAATTCAATCCTGGTTTGGTAAGCAAACCAAGAAAATATTGGGATGGAGATACAACAGTAAATCAGATATTCAGACCTCTAGGTTGCCTGTGTTTGGGTACCATACCAATAAGATTTTGTTAGAGGACAATTTAGATATGCGAAGCGTGATATTCTACATTCTAAGGAATTGCTTGGGGCATCAGATCTCAGAATAAATAAGCACTAAATATTGTTATAGAGTCCCAGACAGAGACTTGAGATAGATTTAAGGGCAGACAAGAAAAATTTGAAGCCCAAAATTATACAGAATATGCAAAATAAAGTCTGTGCAGTAAAAGTCACTATCTAACCTGTTGTTTTGCAATAGCATCATCAAGATGTTGGAGTTCGGTGCGGTTACAAAGGTTAGTTTCCTCGAGCTCAAATAATGCCTTCTGCAAGTTTATCCGCTCCTGAACATTTTCACTGATTTCATGACTCAATATATTCAACCAAGACAGCTCATCATCTGCAGCTTTGTCAGCAGGTTTGACACTTAGCTGTGATTCCTTTGCAGCTAGTTCTTTTTTTAGTCGGCAAACCTCAATCTGTAAAATCAAGTACGTCATATGCCAAGAAATATACCATGCTCCCTTAAATGACAGATAAAATTCCATTTAGTAGCTTACCTGAAGACTGTCAATCATCCGTTGGTAGTCTGATACATGGGTATCTACTGTGCCAATGTTTTTCTGTACAGAAACAAGGGTGTTATGAAAACTTCTATAACCGAAAAACAATTAATGCCTAAAGATGTATGAGTCCAGCCAGTGATATACAGATAAAGAGCACCAAATGAGAACATATAGCATCAGAAATTAAGCCAGATAAACCAAGTAGAAACTATACAGAAACATACAGGAAGGATACATTTGGCTGTGACAGAATAGAAAGTAAAGCATTGACAATTCAATTAGCAAACAACAATGTGACCATACTCCAATGCCACGCAAGAGGGAAACTACTCCAAACCATAAAGAATAAAAGGTCACAGATTATTAACAGCAATAATATAAAAAGGGCTGAAATTGCTGCCTTCAAGCAGAACTATGATCATCCAAAGTGAAATCAGTTAAAGCACCTCAAGCATAAATGAGATCCACAGTGCTCATGCTTTCAAGAATTATAACTTAACTATGTCCCAGATAAATTTGCAAGTCTCACCTGAATGTGTGTCTTTATTTCCTTTGCCCGGTCAGCATACTTCAAGGTATTCAGAGTGTGATGATACTGACTGTCTGCAGGAGAAACTGTAGCAACCATGACCGTTTGAGAATTACCACTCAGACCATCTTTAAGTATTCGTGTCAATTTGCTGCAAGAACATGTAAATTAGCTACAATAGCAGGGAGGAATTCAGGCTATAATAAGTACCATCAGATACCTGCTCCGAAAAGGAAAAAAAAAAAAAGTACCATCAGATACAGATACCTATTGCGGTAAGGAACATAAGCAAGACCCTTCTTTTGTTGTTTCCCCAATGCATTTATGCAGTTTGCTAAAGCAAGAAGTGACCGGTTGATGTTCGCTCCATCTCTTAGCTTTTGGCCCCCACTATTTGTTTCAGAAGCACGTTCACTGCCAGCAAGATCTACAAGTGCAAGTTTTCCCTGCAGGACTTGATTTTGATACTTATTTCTCTGTTTTCTTTTCACAGTAATCTCCAGAACTGCATGTGATCTGGTTGCATGGAAACAACATTGCATGAGATCATGAGAAAATGTTGCACAGGACAGAGGGCTCCATGTAATAAATTTTTCAATGTGGGGATGATGGTGATGATAATGATTACAGTTGTAGTAAAGCAACAGGTGATAAATTTGTCAAGCTGGTCATGATGGTGGTCATAATAATTATAGTATCAGTGAGCAGCAGCAGTAGTACCTGTTCCTTATAGGCTACAAATAGCCTATAAGAAACAGGGGAGGAGTGGGTAATGACATAGGGTTAGAGTAGTAGGACCTGTTCTTCATAGGCTAACTACAAACAGCAAAAAAGAAGGGATGCTCAACACAACCCATAATGACAACAAGGTGCATGATATGTTTAGAGCAAAAAAGAAATTCAACTAATCCGTACTCACCGCGACGAAGTTGTATTAACCTCTGTGCTTTCTGTTTTCCGTCGACCATTCCCCAAATTCAAAAGTTCAAGTATCTTATCAGCTGAGTGAACCTGAATCAGAAGCAAAAGTAACCACTGATTAATAGATATGCTTATAATAGTAGACACTTGCTGCATCAAGGACCAGAATGCACATTGACAAAGAAAAGTAAAATAGAGGAGTGATTTGTTTTAAGGAGAAAGTCAAACAAAAACATACCAGATAGCGAAAAGAATAGGTAGTCAAACCATTATTTTACAAGTGGCTATAAGGTCAAAGTAAGTGACCTTGCAATATACAAGCAAAACAGAAGAAAAATGAAACATTATTTTACATTACGTGACACACTGACTTAAAAAAAAAAAATTGCTTCTCTATGATGAAGCCGTTACACAAAAACATCCCACTTGCCCAATCAAAAAAAAAACTGAAAGTCATTCAAGATATTCTAAAATTCGTTCAAATGAACAAGGTTAAGAGACATTAATGGCTCCCATACTTGCAACCAAAATTACAAAGAGTTTAAATGCCATCTAAGAAGAATATGTTGATTCAGTTCTCATGAAAATCCAAATTCTCAGTTACTGGAATTATTGAATTGCCAACAGATTTTAGGACAGTAGTAGAATAGAGTTGCTTCTCATAGATTATAAGACTGAAATGGACAAGCAACAGAGATATTTTTCAATTATTAAAGATAACAAAGATATCACGACAACTTTATTATATTAGTTTGGATAAATCCTTAAAAAACTGTGATGCGGATTAGAAAGTCCCTTTGTTGATTCTTTTCAGACTTAAACATGTTCACAAAGCTGGCTCACAAGTAGCTCACTAGTATGCAAATGTATGCCCTTATGCACAAATCTTTCCCAATATTTAATTATAAATAAAAAATAAAAACTTTCCCTATATTTGATTCATATATACACGAACCATTTTCACCATTTTGTACTTCAACCCTGGCCCACAGGATTCTATTTTTATGACTTTGTTAGTTGTAGGCTAAAGCCACAAAACCCACACAATCATTGCTAAGTGCTGGAATCATGTTTAACATAAAAAGAGTATAGAAGTCACCAACAGATCAGCCACACTTCAGTGATGCGTTCAAGGTTTGCATCTTGCATATCAAGAATCACTCAGATGAAAAATACCAAAACAAGTCATTCCAATTAATACACCCAGCAAAATAGATTGGGTGGGGGGGAACAACAGTGAACCTTGATACATCTCAGCCCAGCAACAATTATTCCCTGCTCAGGATCCTCTCTAAGCTCCAAATGACCAGATGATTTTTCGAGCAAATCGTAGATAACCTAAATTTATTAGAAATCAAAAGTCAAACAACTTTGAAAGAACATGAGCAATATAAATAAGTCAATATCTTAATCAAAATGCAATCCCTACTTCATTGTAGACTTCAAGGTAGGAGCAAGTGACTTCAAATTCATCAGAGCTCTTGTCTGATTTGATAAGATCAAAAATTGTATGTAGACTGACAACCATGAGTCCAGGATCATCTTGAGTTCCAACCATTGTATATGTTTTACCACTAGATACATACAAAAAATGTTGAAATTCAATTATAAAGAGAATTAACAAATGGAGAACACAAATCACAATAAAGATATAAGATCAAAATTTCAAACGAATGCAAGTTGATTTTTTTGATAAGTATGCAATTCATCAATAAGTGCAAAGAGATGCAACCATAGTACACGGGATATATACAAGAGATAACCCTGACTAATGAAATGTAAGTTGATTTTAACATCAACCTTTTCATCATTCAGGGTGCCCATAAACAATGATGATGAACTTTACAACCAATGTGCATCACTGAGCAGCATACAGGCTCACAAGTTGAATAAAATACTCATTACCACCGATAGAACAAGAATGCCTTAAGAATATGATATGGAGAAATAAAAATCTGTGTCTGGAGACCAAGAGACCAAAATCTAATTGTTTTTATAACTAAAGCCTACTCTTGATCTCAAATGGAGGAAAAAGAAAGATACTTCTATGGCAGCCAATGACCTGCTCCAACATAATCAAAATTCTATGGACCAACTGCAAACTTGTATGGGATTAAGCACGAAAAGTGGTCGCAGTGCCCCATCAAGCCTTTTTGAATCTTATAGACTATCCTAGTTAGAATATCTTGTGAAATACTTCTCTACTCCCAAATATGAAAATATTTCTAGAGTGATTGAATTTCTGAAGAGAATGTCCCACTTTTGATTTTTAAATTGATCAGATTCTAGAAATTAGCATAATACTTTTTCCAGGGGTACTTTTGAATACCTTTCATGTGCATGCATGGTTCTAACACTTTTTATTTTTCTTACTAACCAAAAAAGAAGAAAAAGAATTCAAAGTTACAATAAAGAGAAATGCTATTTAATATTCTCATAGCATTATCAGCTGACATAGCATGTTATGTCAGCTGAGAATGAATGCAAAATAGCATTTCTTTGCAATAAAATACTTCCCAAAGTTGATCAATCAGATCCTTGACTAACTTTGCAGGTAGCCCCTATGCTTTGATGCCAAACCTAAATCATGCCCTAGAAAACCCAGTCTCTACATTATAGCTTGCCTTTTTAATGATTATAGCCTATAGGAAAAAACTAAATAAATAAACCCCTCCAGTGCGTATCTGGGAAATCTCGGAAACTAATGGTAGCAAATGTGCAGTAATAAAACAGAAGAAAAAATCACACAGAAATTCAGATAAATGAGGACCAAGAAAAAGGAAGTTGCCTTGTCTGGTACAGAGATAAAAGGGGAAAAAATAGATAATAATAAATAAATAAAACCATTAATATATCTCGTTAGTACCTTCCAGTTGAACCATATGCAAATACAGTTGCGTTCAGACCTTGAACAACCCCCGAGATTACAGAGGATATACATTTTTTGTAGACATCCTGGATAGAATAGTATTGTCAAAAAAATAGATCATAATAACATTAAAAAAAAATAAAAATAAAATAAAATAGCAACTATACTTTTGTTCGGAAGCTGGTATAGGCCGTATGGCCTATGACTAACCATCCCAACCTGCAAAGCTTTCAGCACTTTGTGCATGTAAAAGCTCTAATGCTTTAAGATTTTCATGGATATTGGCATATTAGGAATGCAGGTGAACAAGTTATTCGGAATATAGAACTACTTTACAATAAATTTGTACCTAAGTAACCATCACTACGTCTCTTTCTATGGAATATTGTATCAAAATGCCAAAAAGGTTACACATTGTTAATCAAAATGAACAAAAGAATATAACTCTAACTACATGAAAATTGCAGCTTACCACATTTGTACAAGTTGGACCAAATGCGTGATCGAAACAATATTTCTTTTCTTTTGTTCGATTCTGTATGCGATCAAGATAGTCCTTCGACAAGTCGGGATCCAACACAACCACCTCCTACAAATCCAATCCGCTAACTAATCAATTCTACTCCAACGATCAATTACACAGCTAATTCAACAAAACTTCAAGCAAAGCTAAAATGTTACAGGGAAAAGCCACCACCACACCTTATTGTCGATCACTCGGACAATGTCACGGCCCCGTTCTCTCTCCGTTAATGGCCTACATTTTACAGCAACCTGCGGCGAAAATTGATCAGAGACTATCAATCAAGAAAGAAGTTCGTGACAAAAATAATGCAGTGTAATGGCTTCTGATTGCCATAAAAAGAAAGACTAACCGTAAGGGTCGTGGTTTTCTTCGCAGCTGGAGCTCTAATGCTTGGCATGTTTGACCAACATTGATTTGCAAAGTACTACCTTGCTTAGCGACAATTTGGATCTAACTTTCCTTAAAATTCGTTTAAAACATTTTTTACAGGCTTAAATCTGATACTAGAAGAATCGCATTCTTTCTTTACAAAATGAACCCTAAATGCATATTTGAAAAATTCACATTGCAGCAAAACAAAAAACACTGATTTTAAAAAAAAAAAAAATAGAAAAGAAAAAAGATTCAGTACAAAACTTTTATCTCAGAAAATCACAAAGAAGAAAGAACACTGATTCCTCAGGCTCATTTGCGTGGAGCTCCTCAAGAATCATACAGCTCAAGAAATTTGGAAAACGTTTTCATAGAGCAAACTGAAGTGCAAAACTCCAAAATTCAAAAACCCGAGAAATTACACGTTAAAGACACGACGTGGAAGCGCGTAAGGGAGAGAAAGATTGTGTGTTCTACGTTGTATCGTACTGCAAATGGACTGCGATAGGCTCCATTTAAACGCGGGTAGCGAAGGAGGAAGAAGAGCAGGCAAGGTGGAGGGTCATATAATGATCGTGACCGTTGGTTTGCTTCTTGATGGGGACATAAGGTTGGGGGTTTTTGGAATTTTGTGGGGACATGAGGGTCTTGTGGGAAAATGGTTGTTGTTAGCGAAATGGTGTCGGTTGCTGGCGGTGTGGGGTTTGGGTAATGATTTTTACCTTTTGGGGATAGTGATTTGGGGTGACTTTTGGGTGGAGACAAAAGGATGGGCCTTTTTTGTGACTAGGTTTTTAGTGCTGCATGATGTATCTATCTATAGCTCGTGGGTGCATGGTGAATTCTCCTCTTTAGAATCCAACGGTATAACTAATAATAAGTTGTTACGTTGCATCGCGGTAGAGATATTTTATTGGGTTATTATGTTGTTGGGTTTGTTTATTTTTGTTAGAAGATTAGTCTGTCACGTGTTAGTGAAATGTTCTGTTTACCTATTGTTATTTTTGTAGGATTATATTTATCTCTTTTATCTAATGTTGCATTATTCGTCAATAAAAGAAGTAAATCAATAATTTATCCAAATCATGTGTTTGCAAGAGTTGAAATTACCTTTAATTACTTGTAAGAGGTTTAAAATTTTTTGAAAATTTTATTATAGGACTTCTAGCTCTAATACTGCACTAATCGTAAAAACCTCAAAATTCACTCCAAACATTTTATTTTTTAATATTCACAAAATTTCAATTATAGAATCCTTTGTCAATTATCATATCGAACCAACATCAAGTTTTGGATAGTCTTGAGTGTTAATGACGCTAGATGTCATATTAAGTTTTTTTTTTTTTTTTTTTTTTTGCCTTTTTAGTAAATAGATATTAATTCAAGGAAACAATGTACTATGAAGCCGCAAGTACGTCACAATCGAGCATCTGCATACAAATGCCGTAAAATACAATTAATAGGATGCAAATGAAATAAAAAAAAGGGCGAATGTTGAGTAATATGTTAACATCGGCATACAAATGCTGTAAAGTACATTCTCCACGAACAATCTTGAGTAAAACTACAAGAGAATATTTGAGTTTCTTCTCATCATTTTCTAATAAGTTCAATATAACAATTATATTCCTCAATTTATAATAACCAAATTATATTCATTTCATTTGAATGGAGAATATCCTTTTTTTTTCCGATAGTCAGCATTCGGTGCAATTAACTGGAATACAACAATTAATTGCCCCCAATTTTTTTTTTTTAAAAAAAAAAGTCCCCCAATCTAAGTCCAATACCGACGATTAATTACACCGGATCTAAATTGAAAACTTAATTGGATGCAACAAAAATGTCAGACCCATATCCCATCTATAAGCACTCCACGTACTGAAAGCTGCGATTATCCTATTGCTGACAAACATTGACAGCCATCGAATCAGAGACGATAGTACAGTGCCAATATCTGAAATTATTATGATGGGTCCTTATTAAATTAGCACACCCATCTCTGAAGGTGCGTGCGAACGAAGGTAAGGTCCCCAGTCACTAAAATTAATTAAGGTATTTATTAAAGATAGCTGTTTGGTTGTTGGCATGCATGATCAATTTAATATCAGTGAAGAGTGGAGACCCACCCTCGTTGACCATCCCAGGAATACAACTTCAATTGTATTTCTCTATAATCCGAGTGGTTTTTTGGTGGCGTATCGCTATAATTTTTCTGGTGGGAAAAGAGGGAAAGATAAAAGATAAGGCTAGTAAAACTACAATTTTCCCAAACAAGATAATGTAAATTTTTGCTTGTGTAGGTTAAGCAATTAAATGCTTATTGCATTGTAATAAACAGAATTTAGAGAGAGAGAGAGAGGAAGAAAGCATGTGTAACGAAGTGATTTCCATTTGCTCGATGTCTACATAAAGAAGTCATAAACAGAAATTAGAAAGAACACAATACACACTACTTATATTCTATAGACTTGTCAGTAAATATTTGATATTTACATAATTGATGAAGACTATACACTAGAAAGACGTTCGGCGAACAAAATAAACATATTCTGATTACAAGCTTTTGCTATCAAATATATATATATATATAGCTTCGCATGATCTCTCACAAATCCTCTATATACAAATTGTGCACAGCAATTTTATTACGATGTGACAGCACCAGACACTTCTACAGAATAACATAATAATTTTTTTTTTTTTTTTCAGATTTACTCTTAAAAAGGTTGGAGTTACCCTTCCTCGAGTCATTCCTTGAAGAAATTGTAGGCTTTGAAGACTATATAATGAACCAGAAAGAGGGTAGCTGCTCGCCTTTGTCAAACTATCAGGTTACCAATCTGGAAGAGAACCTTAATAAAAACCCAGAAGAATACTATATATTTTCCAGCTCAAATCACCAGTCAAAAGACATGCAAGTAAATTATCAAATTTTGCATTGCATTCAAGATGAGGCAAGTGGAAGGCAGTGCAGTAGGGGCAAAAGCAAGCGAAAAGCATTGTCCAAATACTTGTCAAAGTATAGTCTCAACATAGAAACTTATGCTTCGCCAGAGTCATCTAGCATCTCATTTCTGTTCTCCGCCAGCAATGGCTTCATGGTGGCCTTCTCAACCGTGGAGACCTGATTTTCACCTTCTTCAGCAGACATGTCCACACTTTTCAGGAAGATCCCTGTAAAAGCAATACAATTTTCGTTGGACACATCTTTCAGTATTTGATCAACAAATTAAGCGGGTTTTATTGCCTTTCATTTCCACTCATCACAACATCACTGCGATGCACGTCTTATCTTTCTTAGCAGTTCAGCAAACTGACTTGTCCATGAAGCCACAAAACTATGTCTCACTTGAGAAGTTTTAGTCTATATCCATAGTGAACAAGGAATGAAGATATTTTACAAAGAGCCAGGGTGTTAATAGCTAAGGAAGAAGGAGATACGAAACACTGTAGCACCTGATAATTCCTAATCGAGGCTTGAAAGATGTATTGATGATGGCACAATATCAAATATGTATTGTAAATTTTAAGGTTTTTTCTTTAATTGTTCTAAACTTGAGTTCACTTGAAAATGTTTGCAAAACACAATATTGGAAGCTTAAATTAAAGTCAAAGGTAGATAAATAATGAGAAAAATACATTTACCCCCCTCCCCCAAGTTTCACCACTTCTTCACTTTTGCCTTTAATATTTAAAAAGTGGCAATGTACCCCAATCAAATTTTTGAAATTGTCAATGTGGCCCATCCGTTACTTAAGTCTATCTTTTTTTACGGAAATTAACCCACGTACTTTTTTAGGGACAAATGTCTCCAAAATACCCCAAGTAGCCAAATGGGGGTGGTTCGGCTACCCCCATGTGGCCAAAGCCATCTCTGAAGGGTGCATGGCCTGGCCATCCCCTTGGCCAAATGGGGGTGGCCGGCCACCCCCAACGTTTTGTTTTTCTTTTAAAAAAAAAATTGTTTAACTAATTTTTTTGGTTTTTTATTTTTTTTTTAGGGGTATTTTAGGGACATTTGTCCCTAAAAACCCACGTGGGTCGATTTCCATCAAAGAAGACAGACTTAAGTAACGGATGGGCAACATTGACAATTTCAAAAACTTGGTTAGGGTTTTAAACATTGGAGGCAAAAGAGAAAAATGGTAAAACTTTAGGGAGGTAAAATGTACTTTTCCCTAAAATAATTTATCAATACATCTATAAAACTGTTTAATTGATTCTCTGTCACTCACCTATAAACCATATTCCAGCAGCAATAAACAGAACAGATGTCAGAATAAGTGTCGTTTCCCTCCAATTGTTAACATGATCCTGTGTATGACATTTACCAAAGCAAAAATGGCACTATCAAAAAATAGATGTGAAGTAAAGACCCGTATAAACTAAGGACCCAAAGCAGGCAAGGAAACCAAATTAGAAGCTTTATCACTTCAAGACGAAGAAAGGAATTGCAAGTGCATTTTCAAACAGTGAATATAATGGTTTTAGTACAAAGAATAATACTTCAGCATCTTAACAAAACGCATGCAAATCTCAGAGCTGTTATCATGTTATGCAGTAACATGGTTGGCATTTAATACTGTGGGAGTTAACAGAGAAACCTCCACAACCTTTTTTACTTGAAATAAAAAAGAGGTGCCTTGAATTTTCCTGAACACTGTTTATAAAAGGAATAATTACAAAATCAGAAATGTGGTTGGCTTAAATTGCAAATCGCTCCCTATGGTATAAAAATGAATTCAGAGGTATATGTGAAGGGGCAAAAAAATAATTTAGTCCATGTAGTCAAATTCTATTAAAATATGACGGATTCCGTTAGGTCTTACGTCAACGTCAATAACGTGACGACACGTGTCACTTTTAATAAAAAAATATATATATATATATATAAAACTATAAAAAGCTAATAAATTATTATTATTATTATTTTAAAAAAAGAAAAAAAGAAAAAAAGAAAGGGGTGGCTGCCGGTAGTCACACCTAAATTCGGCTAGGGGTGGCCTGCGAGCCACCCCCCACCCAGATAGTGGCTGGTCGCCACCCTGACCTCCTCTGAGGTGGCCCACAAGCCACCCTAGCAATGGGCACGAGCCACCCAGAGGTGGGCAGGGGGTGGCTCGCATGCCACCCCCTGGGCAGGGGTGGCTCATAGGCCACCCCTAGCTGGATCTAGGGGTGGCTCGTAGGCCACCCCTAGCCGGATCTAGGGTGGCCTTGGGCCACCCCCCATTGTTGGGTGGCCAGCAGACCACTCCTATTCTTTTAAAAAAAAAATAATTAATTTATTAGTTTTTTATAGTTTTATATTTTTTAATTAAAAATGATACATGTCATCATGTTATTGGCACTAACATGGCACCTAATGAATCCGTCAGATATTTAACAAAAATTTGACTCCATGGACTAAATTATTTTTTTGGCCTACCACAGGAACCTTTGAATTCATTTTTACACCACAAAGAGCGATTTGTAATTTTTGCAAACCATATGAACTAATTTTGTAATTATCCCTTTATAAAATTACAAGTTTGGTTGGAGTACATGCTTTACATTTTCCATGATCACACACACATCCTACTTAACCAGGTTTACAGGGCAAAGAATTTCGATGAGGCCATTTCTAGCTTCATATTTTATAGGGGTGTACAAGCGGGAATTATTAGCCACTTAATAATTGCTTTTGTAGACGGTTGGAAAAAAAGGCTAACCGCCTACTCTTACATATAATATATATTAAATATAATAATTATAATAATAATATACAAAACGACATCGTTTTTTATATGGATTTTAGACTTGTAATGTTTTGGATTTGCAATGTTGTATTTGTGTTTGTATTTGTAATGTTCCTGCAACTTGGATGTGACATCCCTAACTTTGTGATAGGATAATTATGAGAGTTATTGGGTTATTGGAGGCGTTATTCATGTTTTCCAGCAACTTGCTGGGTTATTCAACTTATTCATATTGAAACTCATAAACTGCCCAGTTGAGATCAAGATTGATTGTACATGTCGTGTCTTTCAGTTAGTTATTGTTACAGATGAGCTTTTGACTAAATCATTGTTTTCACTGCCAAGGATATTTTGTGTGTATCTTTCATCCAAAAAATTATTTATTTATTTTTTTGTAAGTTTCATAGTAAATACTTGAAGCCTTCTAATTATTTTAAAAAGGCCCAGAACCATCTAATAGGCCCAAAAGGCCCATACCTAAAAAGCGGTTAGCGGGTTAGAGACAATAACCGCTCTTGTATACCCCTACTTCATAATATCTAAAACGTCCACTCACCCATCCTTGCCTCAATATTCTGCCCACACATGCACATGGCCTATGGGACAGTAGAGAATGTCAATAGCATCAGCTCTTAAGCACCCTGAGAGTAACTTTTCATGATTTTGAAATAATTGCAGATTTGACATGAATAATCAACCTAATGCTCTTGCTGCTAATACCCTATTTGGAAATTGCTTTTGTCAAACACTAAATTTAATTACAGATAGTTAAAGGAAAAAATTGGAGTGGCAAGATTATTTGTTCACATTGGAACATGCTATACTTTTAATCACAGAATAAATCATAAAAGTAATTGAATGTATATTATTTAATTATTTATAGGAACAGTTTATGCATGTGAAGGAGACAACCTAATATCAATAATATTACTCTCCCCTCCTCAATATGAATCAATTGAGCTTCTAAGACACACCTGAAGGATCCCAACAAGAGGTGAGGAAGGCACATCACCAAAGAGATGGATTGAAACAGTCGAGATAGCCATAGACAATGGCCTCAGACTTGGTTTGACACAATGGAGAAACACATAACTAACAGGAGCCTGCAAAAGCAAAGTTATAATGTTAATAAAATATGACGGTAAATCAAATTTTTAACCCAACTCATACCATGATAAACTTACCTGAGTGGCAAAGATTAGTATCTCACCCACTGAGAAAAGAGCTACAAAACCATACAAGCTTTTAAAACAAAAGGCACTGAAGCAAAACATTGCACCTAGTAATGTCGCTCCAGAAATAAGCTGTAACAGGAGTAGAGGAATATTTAGAATATGATAAACAGCAAAGGAGTTATTGTCAGACAATTATGAAATTAAAGACACAATACAAGTTCCACATCTATAACAAACAGCTGATGATAAAATATCCAATCAGTGCAGGTATACAAATATGGAAAGAAGGGAGAAAAATCAACTTCAGTGTAAAACTTGGCCTCTTCATCACTAGTATGACTACTCCAAAGATTATAAATAAATAAAATATCACCATAAAATTTGACGAAACTAAACTTATTTCAAAATAGAAATATAAACAGAAGTAGGAGACCCTTTAACAGATGATTATTGAACATCGATTGGAAACTCTTATTTTGTACATGATCACAAATACAATTTTTTTAATGATAAGTTGACCACAAATACAAATGAAATAAAAGAATAGGAAATGCTTGGTAAGAGACCAACAAAATTTTTAGCTGCTCTAACATATAGCATGTATGTGTGTATGAATGCATGTGCATGCGTGTAAAGCCATTATATGATATATATATATATAAAATAATAATAATAATTTTTTAAAAAAAAAAAATGCAACTCGGTGAGATTTTGGGGGAAATTGTAAAGCTTTTCCAAAACTGTTTTTATTGCAATGAAAAAAATGGCTCAAGTAAATCATGTGTAAATCCATAAACAAAAAGTTCAAGCATTTAGGTAACATCAACAAGCGCTTCCCTTTGTACAAGTGAACTTTTGTAAAGGTTGAATAATGTCTTCTTATTCACAAGTAGTACAAACTCAAAATTAAACTATATTCAACAGCTGGGATGGCTAAGAATATATGATTATGCACCTTCAAGAGCCATTCATTACATATCCCTCATACGCAACATAACTCACCCTAAATGCATTAGAGATTGTGGCACTCATGTAATCCAGGATGAAGCCTCCAGATAACGTCCCAAAGATTCCACAAACAATTGTCATCCCTCCAAACAACAAATCTGCATTATTCTGCAAAAAGTTTCGATTAACCAGAGGGCAACTATTACAACTAAAGGCCAAAATTGTACTTTCATCTAAAGTGAATGAGGTTTACAACAAGAAAAGGTGTATGCTAACAGGCAAAAAATGTCAGATGAAAAGATAACAAACATACCATATGATAAATGTTATAACCAGCCTTTGGTCCCCAGTATGAGTATGCTCCAAGAACAAAGTTGTATGATATGTAACCTGCCAACCAAATGGAAGTGAAATTATTCATAACAACAACACAACAAAACAAATACATATATATTTTTTTATAAGTAATTCAAATTTATTAAAAGCGCAAAGCGGCGCAACCTTAGTACAGACGAAGTATACAAAAGAACACCTAAATTATAGAAAAAGAAGAATAAAACTCCAAAAAAATCATAGCACAACAAAACAATTACTTAGAATATATGATAAGTAACCCGAAGGTCATCATTCCATTAGAAACTCTAGAATGAAACTAACAAAGAATATGATGACAAAAATGATCACATTTTCATATCCATATGACAAGAATTCAGAAATATATAGACATATATACAAAAATGTGATCAAGATCAATCAAAATTGTAAGATTCTTTAATTGATACTTTTCCACGTTTGTATGTTAATGAAGAAAAAACTGTGAGTTGAGAAAGTACCTAAAACATTCACAACATAGACTTCATCGAGCAAAAGCACTTTCATGTCTTTTGAAAATCTAGATAACTGATTCAAAATATTGAATGCACCCCTTGACCTGAAATACAAAGGAGAAGAGACAATCAGATAGAGGAGGATGGTAAATAAAGGAGATGAGACACATACAATAATTTCTCTTTGCAAAAAATTTCTATGAGGTATCAAAAGACATCAAATGGGTTACTAGACAAACAAATGGAACATGGAAAAAATCCTATCCACTGAGATGGTTGACTAAGCATGGCAATGGAAAAAACAAATATGCATCTTGCATTGCCATGAACCACCTTATTAGTACAAGCCCAATCGAAACTTAAACCAATTAGGCTCAATTACAGTTGTCAAAATGGTGATCCATAACCAGATAGGTATAATAAATGTTAAAGTAGTGACACCAACATTCCTACTTCACTATTACGATATATGAGATATGCAAATGGGAGTGTTAGGTTGGTCCTATTTGGGAGAGTTATGTTGTTTGTTTCTTTTCTAAAGGTCCTATTTGGGAGAGTTATGTTGTTTGTTTCTTTTCTAAAGAGGCACTAGCAAGTCAATTATCTTTTTTTTACTTTTTTTTTTTTGGATAAGTAATGTATATTGAATCAAAGCACAGAGGGGCGTAACCCTAGTACACAGAAAGTATACAAAAGAACCCCTAACTCAAAGAGAAAGAACAAAAATCTAAGAACTCAGAAATAGTAGAAGCATGGTAAGAGTCCAAGCCACTCTCCATATATACAATGTTTGCAACATCACCCTCTTTAACTCTAACAAGCTAATCTCTTGATCATCGAAGCTCCTTGCGTTCCTTCGCGCCAAAAGCATCACATCAAACACAAAGGAACCAATCTCCATGAATGCAATACCTCACGATTACCCAATTGTCCCCTCCAACAGTCCAACAACTCACTTACCCTACGAGGCATAACCCAAACAACACCAAATAACTGAAAAAACACAATCCACATCTCTAAAGCAACCTCACAATGAATGAACAAGTGATCGATAGACTCCTCACTTTTCTTGAACAGACAACACCACTCCATCACAATAATATTCCTCTTTCGCAAATTATCCAAAGTTAAAATCTTCCTTAAAATCGCTGACTGCACAAAAAATGCCACTCTCGGGGGAGCCTTAACTTTCCAAATACCCTTCCAAGGAAACGAGGCATGTACATTAGAAATAGGATTAGAGAGAACCTGATAGTAAGACTTCACTTCAAAGGATTTCCTCTTCGGAGGAATCCAACAAAGTTTATCCTCTCCTCCATGTCTTACTCTTTGCAAATACAGAAACTCAAAGAAACTAGACACCACTTCCACCTCCAAATCATGCACCGGCCAAGTAAATAGGACATGCCAATGAATGGAACCATTATGGACCTGCATAGTCTCCACTACCCACACATCCTTCGCACAAGCAATAGTGAACAACTCACGAAAAAGGTTCTTCAACGGCTGTTCCCGACACCAAACATCATGTCAAAACAATACTTTGGAGCCATCTCCTACCTTATATCTCACATGTTTAGCAAAACCAGCCCACCCCCTCCTTATACATTTCCAAACACCTATCCCATATGATCCCCCTACCTCCTTAGAACACCAACCTCCACTCAAACTATCACATTTAACATCCACTACCTTCCTCCATAAAGCACCCCTTTCCGTAGCAAACCTCCATAGCCACTTACTCAACAAAGCTCGATTAAACATAACCATATTTCTCACCCCTAAGCCCCCTGCCATTTTTGGCGTACAAATCTGCTACCAATTCACCATATGAAATTTAAATTCATTGACCAAACCGCCCCACAAAAAGTCACTCTGAAGTTTCTCCAGATGATTAGCCACTCTCGGTGGAATGCCGGCTGGTTTTTTTGGTAGCTCCCGTGGTCTTCGACAGGGGGATCCTTTGTCTCCTTTATTGTTTGTGGTGGTTATGGACGCGTTGAGTAGGATGCTGTCTTCGTCAGTGGAGAGAGGGTTTTTTTCCGGTTTTTCAGTGGGTTCGAGAAATAATGAGGCATTGAGTGTGTCGCACTTGTTATTTGCAGATGATACACTGATTTTTTGTGAGCCGAAGGTCGAACACTTCCGCGATTTGAGGTGTTTGTTTCTTTGTTTTGAGGCAGTTTCGGGTTTGAAGATAAATTTGTCTAAATCCGAGATTGTTCCCATAGGTGATGTGGGGGATGTGAGGGGATTGGCTAGTATTCTTGGATGTGGGGTAGCTTCGTTGCTAATGAAGTATTTGGTGCTTTCCTTTNGAGAAATAATGAGGCATTGAGTGTGTCGCACTTGTTATTTGCAGATGATACACTGATTTTTTGTGAGCCGAAGGTCGAACACTTCCGCGATTTGAGGTGTTTGTTTCTTTGTTTTGAGGCAGTTTCGGGTTTGAAGATAAATTTGTCTAAATCCGAGATTGTTCCCATAGGTGATGTGGGGGATGTGAGGGGATTGGCTAGTATTCTTGGATGTGGGGTAGCTTCGTTGCTAATGAAGTATTTGGTGCTTCCTTTGGGTGCTCATTACAAGGCCTCAGCAATATGGAGTTGTATCATTGAGAAGATGGAGGCTAGATTAGCCAGGTGGAAGAGATTGTATCTGTCTAAGGGAGGGAGGTTAACTTTGATCAAAAGTACCCTTTCTAATCTTCCAACATATTATTTGTCATTTTTTCCTATTCCACTGGGGGTGGCTAACCGCCTAGAAAAACTTCAGAGGGACTTTTTGTGGGGCGGTATGGGCGGTGAATTTAAATTTCACTTGGTGCATTGGTCACAGGTTTGCACTCCTAAGATGGCAGGAGGTTTAGGGGTGAGAAACTTGGTATTGTTTAATAGAGCTTTATTGGGTAAGTGGCTTTGGAGGTATGCTACAGAAAGGGGTGCTTTGTGGAGGAGAGTGGTGGATGCTAAATATGATAGCTTGAGTGGAGGTTGGTGTTCTAAGGAGGTTGGGGGATCTTATGGGGTGGGAGTGTGGAAATGTATAAGGAGGGGTTGGGCTGGTTTTGTTACTCATGTGCGCTATGAGGTAGGAGATGGTTCTCAGGTTCTGTGTTGGCATGATGTTTGGTGTGGGGAACAACCGTTGAAGGATCTTTTTCCGGAGTTGTTTCTCATTGCGTGCGCAAAGGATGAGTGGGTAGCCGAGACTATGCAGGCCCATAATGGCTCAATTCATTGGAATGTATTATTCACTCGACCGGTGCATGACTGGGAGGTGGATCCTGTGTCTCGTTTGTTTGAGCTGCTGTATTCGCAAAGAGTAAGACATGGAGGTCAGGACAAAATTTGTTGGATACCTACGAAAAGGAAGTCCTTTGAGGTGAAGTCGTACTATCAGGTCCTTTCCTATTCTAGTTCTAATGTTCGGGCCTCCTTTCCTTGGAAGGGTATTTGGAAAACGAAGGCTCCACCGAGAGTGGCTTTTTTCGTGTGGACGGCGGTTTTGGGGAAGATCCTAACTTTGGATAATTTGCGGAAAAGGCAAGTCAATGTGATGGAGTGGTGTTGTTTGTGCAAAACAAGTGGAGAGTCCATCGATCACTTATTCCTTCATTGTGTAGTTGCTTCAGAATTGTGGTCTGTGTTTTTTCAGTTGTTTGGTGTAGCTTGGGTGATGCCTCATAGTGTGAGTGAGTTGTTGGGTTGTTGGAGGGGACATGCGGGCAATCGTGAGGCTATGCATTTATGGCGGTTGGCTCCTTTGTGTTTGATGTGGTGTCTTTGGCGTGAGAGGAACGCAAAGAGTTTCGATGATAAAGAGATTGGATTGTTAGAGTTGAAGAGGCGGATGTTGCAAACATTGTTTACTTGGCATGTGGCTTGGAATACTATGCAGGCTTCTACTTTTGTTGAGTTTTTTTATTTATGTTCTTCTTTCTCCTTAAAATAGGAGTTCTCTTGTATACTTCCCGTGTACTAGGGTTGCGCCCCTTTGCGCTTTGATATTATATACATTATACATTACTTATCAAAAAAAATATATATATGTTGGTAGATTAGAGAGGGTGCTTTTAAGCAAAGTTAACCTCCCTCCATTGGAAAGATACAATCTCTTCCAGCCTATCAATCTAGACTCCATCTTCTCAATAATATCACTCCAAATTGCTGCAGCCTTGTAGTGAGCATCCAAAGAAAGACACAAGTACTTCATCGGCAACGAAGCCACCCCACAAGAATTAAGTCAATTATCTTTTTTAAATTTATGGAGAAAGTTTTGGTTTTAGCACCATACACTGTCAAATATCCACAAAAGAAAAGCTAAATAAATATAAGGCGCTTTGACAATGAGACTCTTCACTATTCACTGGCTATATATGTTTTCCAAAATTGGCATAATTTGATTTTGCTCATCATTAGCAACTGCCTACATGTACAATCATATGTAAGCATAAAAGAGACATGGAGAAGCACATATGCAAGAGCCACTTACTTCGAAGCTTTACTAGAGGCTCGAGCACCAATACCTTCATCTCGAGTGACAACACAACCATTTATATCTGAGACGTTTGAATCTACAATTGGGAACTAATTAGTACTTGGTGAAAGAAGCCTTAAATCAAAAGAAGCAAATAATAAACAGACGTATGATCGAAAATTTAAAGCTAAAGTTGGTCCCTTCAAGGTCATGTGTACTGTCAATTTGGTCCCTCTAATTTTAGATTGATCATCTTACTCATTGGACTTCTAAATCGCATTCAATATAGCCATTCCATCCATGTCTGTCAACACGAGTCCCGTTAATGTGACACAAGACTACACTTGACCTCTAGATGCTGCAAGCTGATGTTTTTTTTAGTAAAAAAATAATAATAAAAAGAGAGGAGGGAGAGATGAAGCAGATCTGGTCCAATAGAAGCATAACTCTCATGCTCTTTATCCAGCCGGGTATTAATCCCACACTGCGCTCTCCTACTTCACCTCTACAACTCCTCTTCCACAACTCTCAACTCCAGCCCCTCAATTCTACAGCCAACAACCAGCAAAATCAAAGAACCAGATGCGTGGGCCTCAGCCTCCAGCCTTCATGGCAACCGAAACATCTAATCACCTCAATTCCCAATCCCAACTTCTTTTTTTGATAAGTACCTCAAATTTTATTAATAAACGAAAGGCGCCCCAAAGTACACAGGCCGTATACAAAGTAAACACCTAAAGAGAAAAAACAAAATAAAAAACACAACACCGAACAGAACCCAACCCAACCCAACTACCAAAACCCCAAACATCCCTCAAACCCAAATCCCACACAAAGCTCTCTTGCCCAATCTCAACTTCATAGCTCTCAAACACTAAAGCTCAACAAAATAACTCAAAACCAAGCTAACCCATAAGCAAAAACACCAAGAAAATCCCTTACCTCTGCTTTTCCATGAGTAGAGAAAGTGCTAGAATTGGGGTCTTAAAAATTTCTCAAATGGTGGGCTTCCAAGAGATAATGATGGTGATTAGGGGAATTGGACTTGCTTTAAGGCGGGTTTAAGTGATGGGGAGCTTGGTCTGACTGGGTTACATGGAGTTCAGTAAGAGAGTTGTTTGCATGAAGAAGCAGTGATGCAAGCTCTGGGTCATAAGATGGGGAACTTCGTGTTCTCAGATTTCATGAAGTTTAGTAAGAGAGCGTGCTTGAATGAAGAAGACTTTTATTTAATCGGATTGTGGACATCAAAGCATATCATTTTTTTTTTCAATATTGTGTGGTCAGGTTTCATCGAGTTTAAATGCAGGTTTTTCACACGAGTCAAAGGGGGCATCTGAGAGGAGTGAAGACAGTGGGATTGACGGAGTGAGGAGGTGGCAGTGGGGACCAAAGAGCATCTGGTAAAGGCCGTAATGGAAAGAGAGATGGAACGAAACAAAAAAGCAGCACTAGGACATTGTTGTTTTGGTGATCATGTGTGACCCTATGTAACACTAACATAATGGATATGAACGGAAGGATTACACTGAAAGCAATCTGAAAATCAAGGGACTAGGTTGACCGATTTAGAAATACAGGAACCAAATTGACATCAAACACAAACTTTGAGGAACCAGTTTATATTCTAGTCATATTTTAAATATTTGAAGAGTCAAGAAGCACCGAGTTATGTTGCAAAGATCAAGTCAACCACTTCTAGTGATATCCAGAAATCATGATTGGTAATCAGCAAGAGAGAGAGAGAGAGAGAGAGAGAGCATATGACACTAGAACTTATATGGCCTTGCAGAGAGCAGACTAGCAAAAAGAGGTTTTGTGCATCGCACTAAATATTGTTGGCATGAGGCTTTATTGCCACCAGAAAATTGCCCGCAATTACACCCAAGCTATATACATAGAGCATTACAATAATAGGAATCATGGACTCCTTTTCAAACGCGAGAATGATAGGCTTCAATTCGAAAAATGAGTCACGCGAGGCTTGAACTGAGGAGCAATATCTAATCCCAATGCATCAGGGAATTTTGAAAAGAAGATACTAAAGTGTTTACAACATTGCCAACAGCATTCTTAGCGTCCGTGCATGTTCAGAGAGATGGCGAAGTACTTAGAAGAACCTTGCATTCTGTACCAGAATGAGAACATGAAATTGGCAATTTTCAAAGAAAGGTATCCTCTAGAGTGATTAAGGGTACGTTTGGGAACCACATTTAACTTCACCCAACTCAATTCTTTTCAAAAGTCAACTTTTTTTCACAACTCAAATTTATTCAACTCAACTCAAATTAATTCAACCTAACTCAAAAAATAATATAAAAAATAATATTTTATATTCTTAAAAAAAAAAAAATTATGGAGGGGTGGCCCTACTAGTTTTCGGGGGTGGCTCAAACGTTTCGGGGGTGGTTCGAAAACTACCTCCCCTTTTTTTTTCTTCAGGTTTTTTTTTTTTTTAAGAATTTTAAATGTAATTTTTTATTCATTTTTAATTTTACTTATTCCAAATATATTCACCTATTCAAACATCTTTTCTAAACCATGCAAACATAATTCCAATTTTTTTCTTCTCGATATCCATAAAGTCAACAAAGAATCTAATAAAATCGAATACCCAAACGAACCCTAAGTTTGTTAAAAAAAAAAAAAGTTCGTTTATCCATCAAGTATGAGTGCCGAAATATGGGTGTTGGATATGGAAGCTCACTGCTCGTGTTTGAATTGAATCTGGATTCATCTAAATGCCTTGTTTTTGGATCAATGGAGGGATGAGGGAATTCATCCATATGATAGTCAAGTCTAAGGTGTAATTGAGTCAAAACTGCGGATTGAAGGATATTAAACCCATATCTGTTAAATCTGCAGGATTTCAAGGCAAGCCTGTGTAATGAATTTTGTATCCTGAATTCAGACCTATACTGCAGTGTGTGTATCAGTGTATGGTACAAAAGGGTTTGTCATCCCAAACAATAAGACAGCTGCAAAATTGGTAATTACTTTCCCAAACACTTCAAGTCAACAACACCGGAACATTTATTTTTCTTTTTTGGTAAGAATTATTATGATACTCCACTATTAAGGACCACTCTTCACCTAAGCATGATAATAACTAATAGTACAGTTTTTTATTAAAAAAAGAAAGAAAAAAGTAATAAACAATGTCAAAAACGATGCCAAAACCAAATCATAACTGCAATACTCACATAAAAAAATAGCAAGAAAAAAAACGATAATTATAATAACAGAGGCACATGCAAGACCTTCAATTGCAGGAGAAACAGTTTCAATAGATGTTGATGCTTTTTTTGATTCAACAGGAGCAAAACCTGTGGTTACAAGTTCAATAACAGGTTAAAGAAAAATAAATAATATGGGATCAGACACAATCAAAACTCAGTAAGAACAAATGATGCACTCCAAAACAAGTACCTTTCAATTGCAAAGGCTTCATCACAAAACCCAGAACAGCAAATGGAAGCATCAAAAATGCCTCTCCAAAAAATGCGTAACGCCAATTCAAACTGTTTCCAACCTAAGAAATGAGCAAATACAGATGCTTTATGATCACAAATCTCCTGTATAAAATCTAGAGAACACCACCAACCAAACCAATACATGAATTGAGTAATTATAACAGATGTCAAATTTAACACACTAAAGAAACAAAGACAGGCCGGCACTCCGGGTTTTTTAATCTTGGTTACTAAAACCAAAATCATATTAATTAATGAAGCTTCTCAGGTTTAACAAGTCATAGCAACAATCAGTTGCTACTAACCAGCCAAATAGCAGAAATTTCTCCATCATCCTAAACAGAATAGTATAGGAAATATAGTCAGAAACTGGAAAGAGGCTAAATGCCATTCTGGAATTTTAGGGGAATCTTCAACAGAAGAGAGAACAAAATACAGCCTGCAGTATACAATAACAGCATTTTTCTTCTTTTGGTTGATTGCAAGATATAGGAAGGCAGAAAAAGGAAAGAAAAGAGGGGCAGGGGGTCCCCTGTTAAGAGCAAACAGCAACCCATACAGGACTTTATAGAATAGGAAACTGACTTCAGCAGTGGTGTCAGAAGACCAACAGAATTTTGCAGGTAATTGGAAGAAAGAGCTGTTCGCCAGAATATTTATCTTGAACACCATCATTATAATCAGCTCATCCAAATCTGATCAGTTGACATGGTGTAGCATTTCAAGGATATAATAAAAAATCACCGCCATATTTTTAAAAGACTAATCAACATTGTGTAGCATCCAAAGGAAATCTTTTGTAAGCCAACTAAGAACCAAACCCACCTTCACAAAAGGAAACAAAAGAGTTGCATTTTAACCAAAAAGAGAATCATGGTTGATAAATAGAATCAGAAGATTAACTAGCGCAGATGAAAACTTACAACTCCACCATAGACATAGCCTAGAGCAACTCCAGTTGGTATGCACATGTAAAACATTGCAAGCCATGCTGTTTTCTGGTAACATGACAAAGAACCATATTGCAAAAATTGCAAAAATCAGCACATGAATAAATAGAAAAGTCAGCAAATTGTAAAAGTTCAATAATAAGTTAAACATAAAAATGAAGCAAAAACAAACAAACCTGTGCAGCAGGCGCATTGTCATCTATAAATGGGGCAGCAAGACTTATGAAAGAAGCCTCTCCAACACCAACCAGCCTAGACAGACAACACCCACATTAGAACTCACAGTCTAGTACAAGAAGATGACAAAAGATCTGAACAAGATCACATTATTGAAAGCACCAATTTTGTTAAACTTACATGCGACATATTGTAATGGACCAAAAATCAAATGAACCACCACACCCAGCTGCAGCAAATGTCCAAACAGATAACCCAACTCCAATAAGCCTAAAAGGATTGTGGCTGCAAGCGCAAATATATGTTATGTATAAGAACTTGAATACAAAAAGGGTAAAGGATAAGATACTAATACACCTTATAATAGCTATCTTAATCAAAGCACTATCATCTTGACATCATTGTCAAAACCTTAAATCATGAACAAGTGAGCAACTCATGTACTAAAGAAGATGTTCACCTCTTTGCCAAGGATGCAAATATTGGAGAAGCCACCAGAAGTCCAACCATAAATGCAGAAGATAGAACACCATCTTGGAAATTGTTCAAGTTAAAATCCCCCCTGCAAGAATCATGATATGATAAGCCAAGGAAAAAGACTAAATTATCTAAGGAAACAAATGCTATAGCATATCATGCTTCAACTGGTCAAAATTTTGGAGAATGATAATGCAAAATTTTGGCCAATATATTAAGAATGGGTATCTCTTCTTTGTAAATAAATATGTAAAGCATGTTGCTATGGCATGTATATAGGGGAAGGAGTGATCATAGTGTGTCTGCATGGTAGCTGCCAGCCTGCCCATGTCACCGTTTACAATGGATCTTGCTTTACAGGTGGTAAGTTATAAAAGAATTGATGTCTGTTTGTGCAGGTATGTGTTTGTCATGCACACGTGTAGCAAGCACAAATCTAGCAAGGAGCATGGACACTACAACCCACAAACACATGTGGGTACCGACAGACGCTTATAGAATTTTATCAAGAAAAAGTAAAATTAACTAATAAAATGGCCAGCACCATTTGGATCACATTGAAAGACAACCCTTGTGTTTTGGCATAAGAATGTAAATTAAAAGACTTCAACACACACAAACACACACAAAGTTCTTGAGCAAATTGATGTTCTTCAAATGTGATAATGATAGTACTATAGAATGTGCCAATGTGCATAGAACGAGAAAGACACGCATGTATAAAGAGAGAGAACAGGCGCGGCAGGGGGAGGGGGAGCACATTCATGAGCTAAATCAGTATTTTCTTTTCCTTCTTAACGTAAGTTACACACACGCCCAGAGGATTTTGATCCCACAACCACAGCCTTAACCCCTTGGGTGCATTGGAGCTAGTGTTCATCGTCTTCATGACCTAAATCACTATGCAATAGTCTTTAATGAATATAATTTTCAGAATATTGTTTCACAATCAAGTGTTTATTTTCAGAAAATCATTTTGTAGTCATCAAGGAATACAGAAGCGTCTAGTATCAACAATGATATTTTATGATGTGATGAAGTACAAAATTTTCAAGCATTATTAATGTATCATATATGAAAATAGCATGATATGGGTGACAACTTTTTTTTTCTTTGCTCGGACAGGGAAGATGGACTTAGAATTTATCTGTGGACAATTCACAAAAGCATACTCTTAGCAAGCACAAGATATAATGCGCAGCAAATTAAATCCATAGTAGGTAAGCAAGTATTACACAATCAAACAAATTAATTTAGTAAATCTTACTGAATCCCGCTACCCGAAGTACAAATGCCACTCTCCGTGCAAGTCCCAAGACTACCATTTACACCATTGCTTGCTATTGCTCCTCGATCCACATAATTTATCATGTTAATTACACAGAAGATCATAAGTAACCTGTAAACAAAAAAATAAATTCTCTATCATATGCACAAGCCAGCAACCAGAAAATTTCATTTTGTTTGTACAAAGAAAAAAAAAATGATAAGTAATAAGGAAATATCATTAAAATTTCAGAAAAAATGTAAAGCGCCTCTAAGTACATAAAAAGTATACAAAAGGAAACATCTAACTAGGAAAGCAAAACAAATAAGAAAGTTACTATAACTAAGCGATAGAGGAAAAACAAACGCCACCATCTATAGATACAATGTTTCATAAAACAAAGACCCACCAATCATGTGCCCAAGACACATCCATCATCAGCACCAACTTCCTTTTCAGCATTTCATCAAACATCTTCTCCGCATCCCTCATTCTCTTCTCTATACACAACCCACCAAGCACCACATTGTAAACAAACACATTAGGAGTCACCCTGCACTTCTTCATGCTATCCAGCAACTCAACTGCCCTATTCAAATCCCCCAACTTCACTGCTGCAAGAACCGCCTTCCCAAAGGCAAACCTATCAAGTCAGATACCCAACCCCACAACATCCAAAAACAATTCCAATGCTATCTGGAACTGTTTCAAAGCCACCAATGATTCAAACAACACACTGAAAGAAGCCAAAGAAGGAAACCTACCGTCTCTCTTCATCCATCTGTCCAACTCTATGGCTTCTTGAACAACACCTCCATCATTAGCCATAATACCAAGATCTAATTCTTCTTTTCCTGGTTTATAATTCCTAAGTTTTTCCACGGTCCCCATAACATTTTTAGAACTAGAAGGTAAGTGTTCTTCCACAATACCTGCAATTTCAAGCCTTTGTGTTTCACCTTTTCAGTCCATCTTGTTGTTTAGTTTGTTGCTTTCAAGATGGATATGGTTCCTCGATTGAGTCACCTTTTTGCTCTTCAATGAATTTCACTTGTTCTAGTTGTTCCTCAGGCACTTCAACATGTTCTTTGCTCTCAATCTCTACAATCTCTACAATCTCAATAAGCTTGTTCAATTGACTCAAAATCTGGTGAGCGTGCCAAAATACTTGCTTGATCATTTACTAAAACCTTCATACCTTCTCAAAATTTGGCTCATTTGTAGAACCAACTAATTTAATACCTGATCATCTAGTTCTCTTATTCATCAAAAAAAAAAATACCTGATCATCTAGTGTTCTTTGCTACCATTCCATTGTAGGATCGAAGGGCTCTGATACCAATTGTAATGAACCTTTTTTATTTGTGATTGTATTTGATTGTAGTTGATAAGGATTGTAGTTTGTGATCGGATTTTGGAATTGTAAAGAAGGAAATGGATGAATGAATATGAATGTGAATGTATTTGACCGTTTTGAGAGAGTCACTCCCCGAGAAAGAAGGAAAATTTTGTTTATTCTTCTCAATCCCCCTGATACATCATTTGTGGACTTTTATACAAGTTTTCAAAACAGGACTAAGCTTAACTACTTACAACAGAATGAAACTAACCTAATCAGAATACAAATGGGCTACCAACCCAACTAATCCACCTAAGCTAATTACATGGACCATTATTCCAACTGGACTACATACCCCACCACCACTAGACCCGTTACACTGTCAGACAAACATCTAACTAAATGTCTACCTAATTTACTAGAATACCCAGCCAATTGCATGAGATGAAACCGTATTCAAGCAACCAAAAGCTTCTTTTTTGCAATCTTTTATAATTGATTTTTTTTTGATAAGTAATATAACGTATTCGTATAATAAAGCGCAGAGGGGCGCAACCCTAGTACACAGGAAGTATACAAAGGGAGAAATCCCCTAATTAAAGAAAAAGAATGACAGAATGTCAAAAAATCTACAAAACTAGCAAAAAGAAGACTGTGTTGGGCAACCCATCCAACTGTATAAAGTGTGAAGCACAAACTTGCACAGCTCTGCCTCCGATAGCTCAACATCTTCAAAAGTCCGGGCCATTCCTCTCCGCCCACAAACACCACCAAAAGCATAAAGGAACCAATTTCCAAACTTCCCTCACCGGGCCATACCCAACCTGACCCTCCCAACTATTCAAAACGTCACACCCGTCTAGGCATGACCCAACAACTCCAAACAACTTATAAATAGAAACCCAAAGGTCAACGCGCAACTTCACAATGCAATTCTTTATAATTGATAATTAGCTTATAACATAATAATTTTTAAGATATGGAAAATAAAAATCACCATCTACAATAAGCAAGCACAGTCTAAGAGAATTCATCCATCGGTCTTTCACTCCAATTCCGTCGTGAGTAATCACAGGAAAAAGAAAAGAAAATTATGAAGTTCCCCAACTGCCACTCCAACCTAAAGAAATTATCAACAAACGCAGTATGTTTCCTCTTTATTTTCCCACGTTTTCTCGGCGACCTAACAGAACCATATAGTTTCTCATAAAGCACCCGAAATTGAAATAGCAGAGACGCAAATCTTCAACCTAACTCCACCTCTCAAAATACAAAGCGCAAGGTCAAAGAAACCCTAGAAATCGACCATACGCAAGCTTAAAACTTCAAAACAATCAAGACAAACATGTTTTCAATATTATAGTACAACTATTGAAAAATACCGATAGAGAGGAATGCGATGGTGGTACCTTTTGGGCGTATACCATGAAGGAGTGGGAGCTGAGTCTTTGATGGTCCTCTTCGCCATTTCTTCGACTTCGATGGGAGTAGCTTCAAAGGGCTTTGGTTCTTGGTGGACTATGTTGCGATGATTTTCCCGTACGACTATTTGCTTCCGATATACTTTTTTGGTTTCTTTATCTATTTTGACACGCAAACATCCTCCTGCAAATCGACACTCTAAACTTTCATTCAACAAACGGTCGCTTCTTTTGTCCTTTTCTTTTTTTTTTCACTCACTTTTATGATGGTAATTACTCTGGTTGTGTTTGTTAATATTTTTGAATAAATATTTTTTATTTTTTATTTAAAAAGGTGTTTCAATATGACATATGGGTGAAAATTGTTATTTGGTACTATCTATATTTAGAAAGAAAAAAAATGCTATTTTTCCTTCTTTTTATGTGACAAGCTTAATCTATTTTTGAATCTATTTTTATTTAATTAAAATTAATTATTGGTGAATTGAATATGCCAAGTTAACTGAGTCTTCTCGNTGAGTTGTATGCCATCATAAAAGAAAAAGGGCCTGGGAAAAAAAAATGTCCGAAGGAAATACACACACGTCTCTTTTGATCAAAAAATTAGAACCATATTGCCATCCGGATAATACAAATTAAAGCTCCAAATCTTGGCCAAGGGTTGGGAAAACATAGAATCAATTGAAATGTGATTAAAGCCTACCACATTGTAAGACACGTGTTTTTTCAGCAAGAAATTAAGAAACCAAATCAACTCTGAAAATGGAAAGCAGAAAACAGAGAATGGAGATGAGACACTGCAAAGCTAAAAGAAAAAAAAGAATAGAAAAGTTTTTAGGCAATGGGTTCTGCTAACCTTTCCCCTGCACTATCAACAATCTTTTTAGGCAATGGGATATGAATGTAAGAGTAATCAATGAAAGAAAAGTTGGTTCCACTATTAGAATTTACACAATATGTGAAAGGTGGGCCTAACTCAACTCCAAAAGACGCTTTAAGAAGTGAGGGATGCCACAACCTTATAAAGAGCACATTGACTAGTTTCTCTAGCAATGTGGGACTTCCAACACGCCCCCTCACGTGTGGCGGGAGGACATCCAAGCCAACACGTGGAAAAACGGGTAATGGTGGCCCACAAACTAATGAACCTTGCTTTGATACCATATTAGAATTTACACAATATGTGAAAGGTGGGCCTAACTCAACTCCAAAAGACGCCTTAAGAAGTGAGGGATGCCACAACCTTATAAAGAGCACATTGACTAGTTTCTCTAGCAATGTGGGACTTCCAACATCCACAACATGGTATGAAAAGTAATTGAATTTATTTGATGTGCAAGCTTGTTTCTTCTTGCATTCATGGTTCTTGCTTGACATTGCATTTTACAGCCAAAATCTGTTCCAAAAGGACATCTTCAGTGCAATTGGATGGATTCCTTCAGCAAAAACCATGAATGCAATTGAGGAGGTGTACAGAATTGCAAGGGCGCAGACACTAATTGCTCTATTGGGCCAATTGAGGAGGTGTACAGAATCTATTGGGCCAAGAGTTATGGTAGCTTATACTCAAATCACATTTTTAATCGAGTTATGGTAGCTTATATTCCTGCAGGCATTGGGGTGAAGAATTCTCTCCTAGTTTTGGGTGGAGTCAACTTCAGCTGCAGCTTAAAACAGAACAATTCCAGTAAGTTAGATTGGGTTAATTAGTGAAGGCTTTCTTAGAATCATGCCATAGAATCCTTTCAGTTTGGCAAGGGAAGCTCAAATGGTCATGGTTTGGATTGGGACGTTCCGTGTGTGATCTCTGTTGGTTTGAGTCATTACCATTTGGTTGTTAGCAAACTTAGCACTGAGTTAGGCCTATGGGATTCACTGAGTTAAATTGTCGAACACCTTGTAAGCAGGTGCACTCATTCCTCACACCCATTCTCCACACTTCAAAACTACTCCTCCATCTTTCAAATACCAAAACAACCTAATTACACGCATCAACCAAAATCCACAAAACCGTAAAATACCAAAAACGCCTCAAAACCCAACTTTAACTCTAGTTTAGGAAAGCAATAAAGAAGGTTTATGGAAACTCCTCCCATCAAAATCTGGAAGTGTAAAAGGTGGACAAATCAGTCCAACCAAATCATTCAAACGTAGAGAAACAGAGAGACGAGATTACCTGACGTCGAAGAGAGCCCTGTGCTAGCAGAGAGAGAGGAGCCGAGAAGACGTTGAGCAGAGCGAGAGAGTCCTTTGCTTGTGGAGACGAGAAGGAGATAAGAGGCGTCGGGGGATGAACTGAGCGAGAGAATCCTCTGCTTGAGGACTCAATGAGGATACGAGAAAGAGATTATAGGCATCGGGTTGAGGGAAGGGAAATTGGTTTACGAACTTTAATTTCGTAAACCAATTTACGCCCGTTACTTAAGGATTTTCAGTCAACGGAAATTGATTTCCGTTTGACCACTATTTACGTCCCGCCAAACACCGTAAAATACGTAAAATGATTTCTCAGAAATCATTTTACGTCGAAACAAACAGGGCCTAACATTTCTCTTAAAAAAATATATTTTCTTTTAAATTCGCTTACTTTTTATTACTTATAATAATGCAAAACTGAAAGAAATGAGGACTATGACCAGGAAGGGAATAAACTAATACCGTATAAAAAGAAAAAAAGCATTTTCTCCCATTTATTCTTTTAGTATTATTATCAATGAATTTTAATCAAATGACTTATCTAGTCCCTATAGAATTTTTTTTTTTTTTTTTAAGTGAGAAAAGGATTCTAGATCGGTAGGCTTGTAATTTTTCAATGAATTTTTTTTTTTCTTACAAATGAATGTTACGAAAATGCATAATTATGTGAAAGTGTTGTCAACAACCGCGGAATATATGTTCACCTTGTACATCAGTACATCACCGTGCCATTCTATTAAGTTTAAACTTCTTTCAATTTTATATAAACTTTTCTTTGATTTGTTTTATTATTTGTTTCGTAGCATTAAGGGGGAAAAAGGGAAGGGATCTTTTTGTTCAGCTCCTTATTGCCAACTTTTGTAACATGCCTAATGTAACGCACGTTAACATATACATATGCACATACACATAATGTCCTGCTTCACGAATTCTTTATGGCTGCGTAGGCAGAAACATGCACGTCATAGCACTCTGCCTCCCAGGAAAAGTCCATTCCCATTGCGTCCATTATTTTTTGCTTCCATCTTGATGGGTTGTTCTCCTACACACAAACAAGGCAACAAAGCTCAAAAACTTTAGTACCCTTAACCCAAACAAAACATTTTCATCAATAATTAGTTTCCTCCATCGACTGCAGAATCAAACCAGAGGAAAAAAAGTACTTCACAATCACGTAAGTGTAATCATACAATTTCATCCAGGGCTTGGCTTAAGGACAGTCTTCCAAAGCCAGAACTGATGAACTGGGAGAATTTTGTGCTCTCATAGTTATGATCTACAAAGTGCCTGTCCAGTCATTGTACAGAGGCATGAAATTTCTTTTTCTAATGAGTTAAGAGGAAAAAGACAGCTGAGTGATCTACTTCTCTATGAAAAAAAAAAGTTACCTGAATGAACTATTGGTAGAGGTTACTGCGATTGGAGCAGCTCCATATTTTAAAGCTTTGAGCTACATTTTTCAAATAACCAAAAAAGAAAGGATTGGAATCATAAGAGTACATAGCCCTATATAAATCAGTATGCATGTATTGAAAGAGGAAATTCATGTATTTAACCCAAGTAGCTAAAATATGCACTTGAAGAAGAGATCCTTCATGTATTTAACAGGAATATAGAGATTTGGTGGATTGTAAGCTTATGTATTTACATATGCATGCACTAGTGGATTTATGCATGTATTTATGTTGGTATGAGATCTCTTCAAAAAATTAGTAGTAAATCCCAATGGTTTGTCAAGGTGGTAGCTTGGAGCTGTACAACTATCCGTGAGAACTTTTGCTTCTAAATGAAGAGAGAGGGAGAGAGAACTTACTGGTACTTGGAAAACAGGATCATGGAAAGATTGGCACATGATAATGTCAGATCCTGCAAAGACTAAGTGTGATAGTGCTTCATCAAGTTCGTTTATGAATCTCACGTTTTCATCCTGAGTAATTGGAAGAAAACATATATAGGTTATCAACTTATTGTAGCATGAAGCTCATCAAACAAATTATTGTCGGTCATTGAATTAAATATCATGCAGCTTAAGAATATCACAAAAAATTGTCAGCTTGAACATTTTAGGATGATGGGAAATTGGCTAAAAGCAAGAAAGCTTTGAATACAAATGCAGTACTCTTTGATGTGTTCTATTTCTGTGCCAAATTTGTGTATATGAATGATTTGTTGCAAGATGTCAAAGGCGAGGAAAAAAAAAATGCAGTAAGACCTGCACCTTGAGGAGCCCTTGGATAGATTCTAGCGCCCTATCTTTGCTTGACTTTTTGCTAATATCCATGAAGATAAACTGTAGGAAACCACTTAACAATCTCATTAATGAGAAATCCACTGGAAGAAGAGTAAACTTTGAAGCCAGATATATAAACACAGTTTTTACCAACTAATGTGGTGCATTACATTTCCCCTACTATCAACAAATGGTGACTTAGCTGTGATGAAAATAAAAACTACACTACCACATCAGCTGGTAAGGGATTTTAGTAAAATTCAGCCGCTAAGCCATGCATTTTCTTAGGAAAAAAAGTAACCACAAACTCTGATAGAGAACACAACCTGGACACCTCTCCTGGTTGCACTCCGAACAACTGCCTTCAGGTTCCCCAGATCAATATCTGATACTTCAGTGATGATGCATCCAACCTGATAAAACATCACATCCTAACTTCAGTGGACATTCCATTAAAGATCAGAAAGAAAATAATAAAATTATGGAACACATGTTCGTTAAAATGAAAAGAAATGAAGCAGAACATCCCAATTTGCCAACCACCTAAAGACAAAGAGGACATGCCCAATGGTCCAAACAATGACTTACCTTTTCAAAAGACATGGAGATGAACAGAAAAACATTAAATTCATAAGAAGTGACATAGAAGAACACAATAATACAATACAGATATTCAAATTCCATATGCATTAAAGCGCAAGGAAGCATTTTTCAACCTCAGCTGAAATAATTACTTCTGTTAACCATCATGTATACGGAAAATGGGTAAATTCTTCAGCCTCATTTTATTGTAACGAAAACCAAAGAAACATTTTTCTGTTATTGAATGTTAGGTTCAGTTCAGTTTATGGCTAAGCAATTTATTCCACTGGAATATTAGAGTCATATCATCAAATTTCAGTGCTGAGACAATATCACCTGCAATTAGTTTTGCTATATTCTCTGAAATGAACAGACCCGGACCATTTCATAATATGTGGGACACACATGATTTGAGGTCCACTTACATGTAAAGTCCAGGTTCATGCAATCTCCACAATAATCGTAGAAACTGATTAACTCTGCAGAGCTAGTGGCAAAATTGAACATTTGAAATAGACAGATTACCTACTCTGTACACCAAATATTCTAAGATTTAGTTATGCCAAGTTCAAAGCAAGTAGACCTGCTATATAGACACAAAAATGCATGCACATATACATACATATTTATGTGTGCATAATAGTAACATATCCTGGTAGCCATACATAATATAGTCAAACAAATATCTAAACAGCAAACAACCCTCTATCCATATAATGCTTCTTACATACACAAACTCTTCAAAAAAGAGAGATCCAATTCCTGAAAACAATACATATCCCATATTCACCTCAAGGTCTCAAATTTTCATATAGAAGAGTTCACACTTGATAAGATTTTGTTTCATCAGCAGTTCCCCCCCACAGCCACTAAGATTACCGTGTTACAATTTAGAAACAAATTAATTGTTCAAGAAACAGAAAGCAATCAAGTTTAAAAGTAACCCCAGTTAAAAAACTTACAAGAACAGCAGAAGCATTGTCAGATAATGCCAGGTGCTGTTGTAACGCAACTCTGCAAACAACTTTCCCTTTCATATCTTCCGCACTATAGTTTTCTGGAAGAAAATTGTCCTTGGAAGGATCCCAAGTGGAGCTTTCAAATCCGCAGGGAGCAATGACCAACTTGTCCCTGCAATATAGGGGAAAAGAAGAAAACTTTCAGTATAAGAAAGTACCATTCTCAAAGATACCAGGCAAGGAGGTAAAGGAGGAAAAAAATAATACAGCATTATTTAAAAAAATGAAAGAATTTTTGGCTAGAAGAAAGGTGTGCACTATGCTATTTGGCCATTAAGTTTGTTACATCAAGAACTTCCTGCACCACTTTAGTTTGCACGAACGGGTGAGTTAATAGAAACAAAGCATCGCAGAAGACAGAAATATGTATTATAAGTGTTACTTACTTGTGGATGCTTAACGTATGTTCCAATCCATGACTAAAACTACGAATGATCCTGCCTTTTGAGTATATGGATGACATTATCACAACCTCATTAGAGTAAACTACTCCACCCTGCAAATTTGTAGACTCAAAAATTTGAGTATGCTAGACAGCCAAAAGAAGCAAGAAGCTTCAGAAATTTTGCAATGAGAGATAGTACATCATAATATAAATGCTCAGAGATTTTGCAATGAGAGATAGTACATTGAAATTTTTAGCTAATTAAAGAATTTTGGCACTATTTGTGATTGAGAGAGGAAGCTTTAATAGGCAATAGAGCACACCTTCAAAATGTTGACAAGATGTGTCCTAGTGTTATCTTGCAAACGATCAGGACGGTGAAGTCTATGAGGATCCAATCCACATAGTGAAAGTTTGTCCGGTTTCACAAGATACTGAAGTATTAAACACAGAGAAAATCATATAATGTCAAGCTTGAAAGGATTCACTGGAAAACTCCAAGCAGGAGAGATAAACAATAAAGAAACTTGCCCGTGAATCAAAGTCATGGCATGTCAATAATATTCTAGTATCCCCAAGTCCCTGTATATACAAGCAAGAACACTTCTACTTGTGAGAATGATCCCCATATATATAGTGAGAAAAAAAAAAAAAACTAACATGTGAAAGAAATCAACTGTCGCATGTTATGCAAAACGAAAAAATCAGTGATACAAAGCTTCACCTCAGCATAAAAGGAATTAGTGATATGAAAATAAATCCTGTTCTAAACAAAGTTTAAGCTTAAAGACCAAATTTCACAGTTATCAATACGAGTTCCAAAGGCCCAAATTCTGCTTATAGCCCATGCATGAATTCATATGACTACTAGGTCATGATGAAGAATTTCATCAAGAGTTCAACTGTGAGAGACGATGGAGCCGTATGATAATTTAAACTCTCAAAACCTATTAAAGTAGTTCCATCTATCCAGCTACCCATTGCTTTCCTTTTTCTTTCACACACTAAGAGCGCTTCCTCACTCATTACACTTGAGAAAGGAGGCTTGAAAAATGGCTCCATTCTGTCCAAGCAAAGCATCTGTAGAAGTGTACACATGTTGCTCCTCTTTCTCTTATCTATACTGCAATTAGCATGATGGTTCACTAGAGTAACTTCACCAAGTTATTATATTCTTCTTCTATTTTAAGATAAATATTCTTTGAAGATTGTGGGGAATAAATAAGATAAATTTTCTTCATAAAGCAAAACTGAATTTTAAGGTGCGAACATCACATTATACTGATCCAACCAGGGGAAAAAAACAAACAAAGAATATTGGACATGAGTAATCCAACACATGTACTCAAATTATTCAACATGACAAAAGAAAAGCAGTTTCAAATTGCACCTGTTTAACAAATATATCCCAGAAAAGAGGCCCAACAATAGCAGTCTCCCAGTTGTGTATATGTAACACATCAGGCTGCTTTCCGGATTTTACAATATAGTCCAATGAAGCACGAGAGAAATAGGTAAACCTGAAAGCATCAAATAGATAGGCCACCACAAATGAAATTTTTAAGGACAGATCTATCACTGTCATAAAACTAAAGGCCCTAATCAAGATATTGGCATCATGAAATTTGGTGTATCTGATCCAAAGAGAGTGAAGTGCCATTACAACTGACTCTACAGGATGTCCTTTCTTGTGTTTTTCCCTGGTTGAAGACCACAATTAGGGTATTCTACTTCAACTCAAATAAGATTTAAGTAAAACAAAATAGAAGTTCAGAGTCCTACTATTTTGAGTTATATGGAAGCGATGGTCCATGAAAACTGTTATCTACCTTCTCACACTGTTTAAGAGGCGTCGCCTATTGAGATTGGGTTGACATAGTATAAAGATTTCCAGCATTTAATCAGCGAAATGGAAAATCTGGAAAAAGGACAGGCCCAGAGTCAAGATTGTAAAACTGCCCTTGACAAAGATTACCAGGGCAATGCAGCTGGTGCCCAGGAACAGCAAAGTCACAAGGTTCCAGAAACTACATTCCCAATTAGAAAGAGGGTTCGCCATGGAGCATATAATAGTTACTTCAAGGATATTCACTTAGTAACTTCTTTCTCTAGCAGTTGGCCAGTCAACTCTTGCCCATGGTTCATCCATATGTCAATTCAAAGAGTGCACTGGATTTTAAACTTAAAATTGTATTAAATTGTCATAGACTTCTTTCTTTGCAACTACTTTCATATTGATGGTAGAATCGAGCTTGCACCAGACTAGGGCTTGCATTCTATCCGATAGGATCTACCAAAATCATGCAACTCAGACTTAAGCCAGTGCACTTAACAATTTGGTGTTTTATGTTTAATTAACTCAAACACAAAGATCGTCTCTAGTATCTAAAGCTCGCTGATCTTCACATGAGGATATTTTGTACTTTTTTGATTTTCATAAGCAACATCTAGTATTAACTATCTAACAGTAAACCAGATAGGTAATAAATAAGTTATAGAATAATTTACTCACCGTTCAAAGTCATCTGAGTAGCCATATACCTTCTCACGGTTGAAAAATGATGAGTAGTACAAAGGTTGAATAAAAGAGACTCCAATGCCATGGACAACGCTGTAGAATGAGTACAAAACATTAAGAAGAGTCTAAATAATCAATAGGCACAATGTAAAATGCAGTTTCTGACTGAATCCGCCGTTTTTCCTTCCTAAATTACTACCACCAAAGTATATTGATGTTGATCAACTACTCAATTTAAATATGCAGTATATAGAAGCGCAATCTCACCCAGTCCAAATTTTGTTTCCATGTAGTTGACCATCAAAATAAGAATAATACTCCGCTTCAATTTCTCGCAGCCCTTGCACTTCATCTAGGTCCATAATCGCGTACCTATTTACAATAGATTCCTTTAAGGCAACAAATCAGAAACTTCAGACTTGCTATCCAACGTGGAATCAAAACTTGATGGGAAGAGTACATCTAGTAAGATCCTTTCGATTGATGCACTTAATTTTGAGCACTATACACAAGTGATATTATCTTTCCTTTCCCTCTACATTAAATAATTTAAAGTGTTCATTCTTTTTTGATCAAGAAGCGAACATATATGATGGTCTCAAAAAAAAAAAGGAACAATTTGATGTCATATTAGGCGGGGAAGGGGAGGTTTGCAAGTTTTACATATAAAAAGATTTCAGAAGCATTATGCCTTGTTGCTTAGCAGGAAAGGGAGAGAAATTCCATTGTATCATGTTGGTTTTAGCCTAAATAAGTTCCTACAGACTATAGTCTGCTAGAAGTTCAGCTAGAGCTCTTAGGTCCACCAGAGAACTTATATATGTGATTGTGCAGGCGCTCAATAGTCTCTTGCCTCAGTTTCTAGTTATCATCCGGCTTCCACAGCCCACAAAAGACCTAACGAAGGCCATTGGTAGCCCAACTAGGGAATGGAAACCTAAGAGGTTGCACTGGCTACACCAAAATTTGGGTACTCCTGTCAGAAAATACTTTTAACAGGAATCACCTCTTATGGTTTTACTTTTCTCTCTGACACATCAACTTATGAACATTGGCCAAAGTTCATAAAAACACATAGAGATCCATTTCGCTTTAACCCCAAAAACAAAGAGGGGGAGGATGAAAGGAAAGGCATGATAACAAGTTTGCATCTTTTCTAAAGCACTGACCAGCCACAGAAAGATACGTGCTAGAGATGAAAGACAGGGAGTTATTACATTAGAATGATTGAAAGCAATTTCAAAAATTATTTAGAGCAGGCTATAGTAAATTTTTAACAAATTCAAAGAAAGATCAAGTGAAAGACCAACACACCACGGCACTTAGGATAAAAATACAATGTTTAAACATTTCCTTTCTCTTTCCTTCATTCTTTCTCAAATCCAAACAGAGTGTTGTTATAGCATTCATACAGTTTCTAAATGAGCATGAAAAAGGAGATCTAAACCTCCCATAATTCCATCCACAACCAATCTGATAGAGAATGAACATTAAAGAAAATGTCCCTTAATTACTTTGGCAGAATAACCTCCACCAAGTGGCCCTTTCTTTGCAGTGCACAAGATAAGCCTGTCACATATGATGCCAAAGATCCAACAGAGACCAAAGGTTCCATCTCAGTGCAAATGTGGACAATGTGAAAACCAGTCCTGATAGAAAATGATACAGAACATGATTGTCAGAACAGAGAAAATCTTTTGGAAGACTGGAAAAATAAAAATAAAAAGAAAAGAAAAGAAAAGAAGAAAGATAACAACATGATATAATAAAATTACATTTAGACCAAAATTTCTGATATTCGAGGGAAATGTTATTCAGCACGCCAATTGAATGTGGAACACCCAATTCATGAAATTATATAATATGCATGAACCACACTTTTATGGGACTACATCATAATTGAAGTATGCCAAGGTTGTTGCAAGACATCCCAACCATTTGCTTTTTTCTTTTTCTTCTTTTGATATGATAAACATAATAAAGGAAAGAAGATTTAGATCCGAGTCAATATCCCATGCATAATTACATAGATATATATATACATGCATGCATTTGTTCATTCATATATACATATTTCTCTATGTATGTGCTACTATGCATGTTTGTGTTTTGTGTGTGCGTGCGCGTGTGCGTGTGCGTGTGCGTGTGCGTGTGCGTGTGACGTAGGAAATACTGAATGCCCATAGTTCATCCTCAACTGTTCAAAAAAAAAGTGTTGCAACATCTAGTAGGCAATTTTACTTTTTGCTTCTATCTGAGAAGGGGCGGAGTTCTGCTAGAAGCTCAGCATCATTTTTCCGCAGGATATCATTAGAAACATCGGCCACACCAACCACTTGATCCATGACCAGCCTTCTCAAATCAGATGCCTCCCCAGTGCTAATCATGCCAGTGAGGACCATTGAGTCTAGTCGATGCAGCAACTCCCAATAAATTGATAGCTTATCTGGTTTAGGTAGGACACCAAGGGAAAGCAATTTTCAATTCGAACACATTCCTAATTTTGATAACATATTTCCTTTGTTGGAAGTACTGAAATCAAAAGAAAATGAGCAGAGAACATTGCACTTGTATTTCTAAAACTAAAGGCAAAATATAAAGAACATTGTTACATGTGCAACCTATCATAACTGGTATACAGTCGCAAATAACAAAGATGTTCCAAAGACATCATAATTTTTGGTACTGGCAAAACATCTATAGACAATTCTTTCAAGTACAAATTAATCATTTATTTGTGATCACTACTAATTTATCCAACATGATGAATGCAATACCCAAATTTTCAAGTAACATGCCAGATAAATGTTGGAAATGCACGAAAGAAAGAATAAAACCATAACATGCTTTACTGCTGATTCACTGCTTCAGCCATGTCAAGCCAAGGCACCATCACCTTTTACCTTTTCCAACACCAGCCTGCTTTACTGCTTCCAAATGCTTTATCCTAGCAACCAACAATTGTTTCTCTCTATTTGCTCTGTTCAACTCCTCTATGGCCATGAGACGTTGTTTGTTCAAGTACAATATGTCTGAATATCATCAAAAAAAAAATCAGAATACATATAAATAAAATTTACAAGAACCCAAAACAAAAAACAAAAAAAAAGAAATAGAGGACTTACTTTGCTGAGCTTCTCTGAAGAGTCCCCAAATATCACCCTGTTTCACTTCCATTTCCCCATTTGACGACTGAAATAGTTCCAATAAGAAACGAGGAAACAACAAAATCCTTAGCATAAAAAATACATCCCATATAGAAAGAAACCCATAAGTCATATTGGAGCAAGAGTGCTGTTAGAGGTACTACAAATTTTACTCTAACTTTCTTACAAAATGACGTGGCAGTCTACGTAGCACTTACCACGTCAGCCACTAAACAATTAAATTTGATTGTAATTAACGTAAACGTGTTATATGAACTGCCACGTCAATTTGCAAGGAGGTTGTTGCTGTAGTACCACATCAGTTTGTAAGGAGGTTGTCGCTGTAGTACCCGAAGAATTTTTCTTGGAGCAAGCACTGCCTACCTGAGTCATCTCCACATTATCATGACCTTTGGACCTGTAATTCATATATATCAAACTTATTGGTGCATTTTTTTTCCCTTTTTTTTTTGAAAAAGAAAAAGAGTTGAAAAAGGAAAAACTCACCCCGCATTTGGTGAGGCTTTATTATACAAGCTATTGACATCCCTGTTACTCCTGAAAATAGGATCAATTACTTCTTCTTTTTTCTAATCAATACAAGGGAAAGGGAAAAATACAAAGGGGGTCCTTGCCACTCCTAATTCTAATGGAAGAGAGAAAAGGGAAATGAGTAGAAATGCTTCCAAACAAATGGTGGGAAGCAGTTTATTTGGCAACTTGATGTGCATGAAAGTTGACACATCTAGAAGTCTTCAATGTAGTCTACTTCTTCAAAAGGAGCAGCCACTGATGAATATCAGAAATAATGGCAGCACAAGACCAAAACATGCGATTTGAAAAAGCGATTTTTAAAAACACAATTAAGCATTTGATAAAATCACAGTTTAACCTTTAAAATTATGTATTTTTAAAAACGCACTCCTTACCTGCGATTTAAAAACGCCCCTTTTTTATTAAATCGCAATTTTTAAAAACACAATCCTAAACCATACATTTTCTGCAACTTGTTTTAAAATCGTGTTTTTGATTTGTGAAATCGCAGTGCTGAACGCACTCAAAGATTAAGGTTTGAGTTGATGTAGGAGACAGTGGAAGGGTTACAATTTTTGCTGAGAAAAATTGAAGATTTAGAGATGTTGTCCTTTTGCCCGGACCAAGCTGAGTACTTATTAAGACAACTTGGGATGGTGGAAGCTTCGGAGGCATTTGCTCCAGCAAAGACCATCAAGTCGTCGGCAAACACAAATGAGAAAATGGAGGACTCTGCCTGGAAATCTTAATGCCATGAATAGGATCAATTATTTAAAATCGTATTAAGAGGTTAACAGCTACATAATTTCCTTCTTCATTGCTAGCAAATAACAGCAGTGAAGTGGAAATCTTTCTAATTTAAAGCAATGTTGGCATCCACCAAAACTTCAAAGAGGAAGAGAGACCGTACTGAACTCCACTCAGTGAGTGTTTAAGAGCACTTTTAAATGATTAGATTCCAAACAGGCCCTAAAGGATAGAATCTAAGAACAGGAAAATGGCCTTCAGCCAAAATTCTTAACAAGTAACAGAAATCAGAGTTTAAAACGTCAGGATTCATAGCTTAGAACATTGAACCAAATCCCAGAATTGTCGGTCCAGAGGTATTTACCTCAAGCAACAAACAGCTCGAGCTTTAACAGGTTTCCGGTGCGCTACGTTTGAGTTAGGAGGACGAGGAGGCGAAGGGATCGCTGCATTTAGCGAAGTCACCGTTAACATTTCTCACAGCTTCACATTCACGAACAAACAGAGATCACAGAGAGAGAGAGAGAGAGAGTTCGGGTTGATTGTTGTTTTCGAAACGAAGGTTAAAACCGCGTCACTGAAAGTTCGGTAAAATCGGTCTTCGTGTTGTAACATGTAACGGTAGTAACACTCGCCTTAAGAAAAACCCTTGACGCAAGAGTGTGTCTAAGGCGACACGTGATGCTGTAATGGCGACAAATGAAAGCGGTTGGATTACTTGGATGTTGCAGCTATGACAAATTTTTTACCAGACAAGTCCTTTACAAATTTATATGGCGGTAAATGTGGGATTTGGCTAATTATGTGCGGTAAAGAAATTGTAACATACGTGATATAGTTTTTTTAATGCTTGAGTAACTTTTTTTTTTCTCATACAAAATTTAGAATTAAATCTAATCGTTAAGAAAACTACGTCACATATGCTATAATTTTTATTATAACACCTAATTCAATCCATAAATGTGGTACTTAATACTTATTGGGAGTGTTGTTAGAGGTAATCAATTTTTATTATAAGTTCTTTATACAATGTTATAGCAGTTTGTCCAATATTTAATACATCAATTATTAAGGAGAAAGGCTAAGTGTTCATCTTTATTCATCCACTTTATTTATTTATTTATTTATTTTTGGCCTAAAAAACGAAATGGATGAACAAAAAGTATAGATATTTAGCCTTTCTCATTACTACAATATGAATGGACATGTGGTAGTCCATATGGCATTTACTATACCAGCTGTTAAATTGTGGACTACCACGTGACACTCCATTCCATTTCAAATATGAACTGCTACGTAAGGAGTTGTAGTACTTAAGTATTTTTACTTATCATATTAGTCACTAAACAATTAAATTACCTTTCAAATCTTATTGCTTAATTTTTTATACATGACACTTACGTAACTTTATAAGGAATTGTCAGGAAAGTAGCTCAATAAAAGTTGAGCCCTAAGCAAAAAGTTAAAATAGATCTTTTTCATTTTAAAATATTATATAACAATTTATATACTAAATATAAAAAATAATAATTTTAAAATAATTCTTTATTCTTTTGAGATGTTAAATTACTAATCAAATTTCATATTTAAGTTTTGCTAATATATTATTTTCAATATATAATACAACTAATCCATTTTATCTTTCTTGTAAGATAGTAATTGAAACTATGATTTAATTAGTTGTTTACTAAAATCAACGGCACGATGATGATAACAACGACCAATTAAAAGCTAGAAAGACTTTAATTTTTCGAGTTTTTTTTTTTTTTTTGAAGACTAACTCATAAAAAAGACTTGCAATTTTTTTTTTTTTAAAAAAAAAAAGGATGAAAATAATTTATTTTGAAGTATATGCTAAATGACTAAAATAGCTCATAAGATATTTAGTTATTATAAACCATATGAAGTGTTTGCTGAAGATGCTCCCACAGACAATGGGGATGGACTGGTGGGAGAGTGAAGAAGTGAAAATGCATCAAGAGAATTTTCTAGAAGCGGCCCATCTTGCCACATAGTGTCCACAAAAGATAGCACTTTGTTAATTTTTTTTAACTTCTCAACAAGAGGGGTCGAGAGGGAGGATAAGGTATCAAAGATGATAGGGAAAATCTGCCAATCAGAAGTGAAATCAAGGTGGTTGAATGCTAGATTTATAGCTAATTCTTACAAATCAGTCTAGTAAAATAACATGTGTCTCTTAACATATGGTAAGCCTAAAACCAAGACCACCAACAGAGAAGCCTTATTTAACTTAAATGTTGAGGTGTCAATTATTACTGGAAACAATATCATGGTAACAAGAGTAATGATATATGTTACACTCATGTTATCCTTGTATCCATCCAAAACTTATATGGTTTTTAAATCACTATTGGATTAAAATTTACTAATTGTCTATTTCCAATCCAATAATAAATTTAAAAGTCACATCAATGTTTAGTCAATACAAAAAAAACATAAGTGCGACATATATCCATTTCAAAAAAAAAAGTACGACATATATCATTACTATGTTAACAAAGTTTTTCCTAGTATCCAACCAACGAGTAGAGCGGGACTATAAAACTAATCGCATCCAATTGTTTTAATCACTTATTTCCATCACTTGAAAGTGAAATGATAAACAAAAAATCGCAAAAGAATATTGTATACCACATTGAAAAGACCGGAGAGAGAAATATGTGGATGCTTTGTCAATAATTTTGACAAGTTGATGAAGTAATTGATTGAAACAATTAGGTGTCACAAAAGATAAAATCAAGAAAATTAAGAACACATGACGTATAAATAAAGTTGTATTAAACTGCAAGGTATATTATATGTGCATTTCATTCTTTACTTCTAATTCTGTTTTTGGCATACATTTTCAATTGTTAATAATCATTAAAAAAAATTGAAATAAAAAAATTCATTTCTCTGAATTTTTCGGTTCCATGCAACCGATGGGTGAAATTCATAAAAAATTAAAAATTTAAAAAAAAAGGGCCATTCAGCCATTTTTCAATTTTTGAAACATAGTAGGTGTAAATTATTTGTAACGAAAATAGCTCAGAGCTTTTAAGTTATAACAATACAGTCACAATATAACCTTTTATTTTAAAATGATATTATATAATTTTTTTGGTCATATATGCCTACAATTATAATGGTTGAAGATTAGTACTCTATTTCTTTATTTCACTTAAAATGAAGAAGAATAATAATTATTGTATCTAATTGTGTAAATAATGCCACATGATTCTGACCATGAAACAGTTCCAGACGTTCCTTCTTATCCTCTTTTTCTGATTCCCCTTTCTTTTTTTTTATTCAAGTGTCCATCTCGTGCGTTAGAGCCAAATGCGCATAAAATGGTACGCCGGACAGAATGCCAGCACCAAAAAACATGCCTATTGATTCCACACGTTCTTCTAGCCAATAACACATCTAAAATCGGCGATACGTTAACATTAGAATTGAAGAATGAACCGGTACAATAATTCAGCAGATTTGGCGTCAAAAAAAGAATTCCAACTACAACAAAATACTGATATGTTACGAAGAGGGACAAGAAATTCCCTATGATCACTAATGGCCCAGCTTACGCTTCTTCAACTTTCTCAACCGCTCCCTTTCCTCTTCTTCCTCTATCATGCGAAGTTGCTCTTCATCCTCCTTCCTCGCAATTTTTGCACTATTAAAAAATAAGACAATAATAAAGAAAACCATTAACTCAGACATAAAACAGAATAGAGCTGAGGTGAGGAAAAGGAACAGGAAGGAAGTGAACATGATTTCATCAAATTGGAGAAGATTTAAGCGATATCCTAATTTAAGAAAAAGTGAAGCAATGCAAACCTTCTTCTCTCCTCCTTCATGATATCCTCAAAGTTTGCTTCCATATCGCTATCATCACCATAATCATCATACCTGTTGGGATTGTACCTGCAAAAAGATTCACCAGTTTGATCATCTGATGCAAAACATCAGTCTTGTGTTTCAATTGTCTCATTTTTTTTTTCTATTAATTCAATAATGAAAATCACCAAAGAAGCTGCCACAATTGCCTTTTCCGTTCTACCTGGTCAAATTCAAACTTTGTCTACCCAAATCTCTCCAACCCTTGACAAAACAACAATCCACACCCATTTTCCCAAACAAATTAGCCCTTCTGTTTAAAGTTTTACAATTCTGACAAGAGACTTGATCAATGCACAATTAAAAAGCAGTTTTAACCAAGCAATTGTCTTTTTTCATGTGAACAATTACATATAATCCAGGAAAAAACAAAAGAACTAGCAGAAGAATGAGTTGTCGACCACAAATGACTTTTTTAAATCAATCTCAGACTTCCTCACACCATTGTACACAGTAAAGGAGAGTAATAAATACATATAGGGGTGAAGAAGACCCTTTACCTGAACATTTGCCTGATCATATTAATTGCCTCTACACCCTCACCATCTTCATCATCAGAATACCGTGTCGGAGGCTTTTTCTTGGGACGATGGTCCTGTGAAGTCGGATGTGAAGGAACTTGCTTATGTGGCTTGTTTATCTGTTAAAATTTCATGACAGGGAGACAACATCATGAATATTAACAAATAACTGCAACGTAATTTCCCAAAAAAAAAAACTGACAGGCCAAAGTAGGGGTGTGAGAAGAGTGAGCACAAACCTGTGGTTTTGACGATGACATATGCTGTTTTGGCATCATTTTAGACTTCTTAGGCTCTTCTAGTCCCTTTTTCTGTTCCAAGCGCTGCTTGGGAACGGATGACTGCAACTTTGAAGTGGGCGGTTTCTGCACACCAGGTATGGAATTTTTTGCACCTGGTGCCAAAGCCTTCTTCTCCATGGTAGCAACATGCTTCTTCAAAGGCAAGCCTTTAGGCCCTATAGGCCGGCCAGGCCCATTCCCGATATTGCTACCAAGCTGTTTTCTAGGATCCACTGAGGTCAAATTGGGCTTATTAGCAGAAGTCAACTTGTTAGACCCTGTTTTGGAATGCGATTTGCCATTCACAGAAACTGTTTTCCTTTCTTCATGTGGGCCATGAAGATGTTTGCCACTATTGCCCAAAGGTTGTTTACTCTTCAATGGCACTTGAGTTGATCGCGCCTCTTCAACATCAGCAAAAAACCTGTATAAGTTTTCTCAATGAAATAGTATGATTTAAGCACAATAGATCAAAGAGCTAGACAGATCTAGTAAAGCAGCAACACACCAGAATTTGGAAAGGAGACATTTCTAGGCCGAGGTTCTTTAGCAGGAGCTGGAAGCTCTGCATCCTCAGATAATAGGAAGGAGTAATCTCTTGTATCCTTGAGTTTTTGTACTTTAGTTTTTAGCTGCAAATAAAGATAATGTATTGCAATGGTGAAAACAGCTCAAAAGCAATTGTCAATGTTCACATACACAAAACAGACAGCTCTATAATACCTCACTTCTGACTTTGGGTAGCTGGCCACGTGATCCAGGTCTTGATTCAGGTCTTGATTCTCTAGAGGTTGAAGAGTTCTTTTTGTTCTGCAAGGGCCAGTAACATAATCAATACAAAAACATCTAATATGAAGTTAAGAGCGAAATAAAAACTACAGTGCATTTCCATTATGCACATATTCCCAATGTCACAATCCATAACACCACAAGTAGAAAAGGGATCAGGAAGTGTGCAAAGAGAATAGGAACCACCAAAAAAAACCTAGCCAATATCTGGAGAACACAGAATCATCAAATCCTCCATCACTATTGATTTTGGTGTAAAATTCCTCTAGAAAACAAGACAGGCAATTTTGTTTTTCTCCTTACAAGGCAAAAAGAGAGCATCAAGAAAAAAAAAAAAAACACATCTATTTATGTAAGTAACATATGAATTGTTGTTAGAAGAAGGGGGTATACAGCCTAAGGAGGAAAAAAAATTCTAGAAAGAGAAAAATGGAAATAAAATACGTTGACATTAAAAAAGGATAAAAATAATAACAAGAAGAAAGAAACAATACCCATGATTTGTTTGCCTCACTATCCACAACCAAATATTTTCAAATGCCAGAATACTTGAAAATATAGAAGTAACGGACATGTGTTTCAACACGACCATAATCCTCTAGTGGAAAATAGAGCCATAAAAAAGTGTCTAAAAAAAACTAGATAAATTGGCACAGATTCATTTCAAAACATAAATAAATCTGAGTCTTATTTGTGCATAACAACAGCATCCGCAATAAGGGTCTCATACTTCTGAGGCATGAAACTAAACTTTTTAAATGTTTCCCGAGGCTGCTTCCCTGAACCTCACCTACAAGTCAACTTTGAAAATCCTTTTCAAAAAAAAAAAAGGGAAGGCCCAGTAATGTTCTAAATTTACAATACAAAACTTGTTTGGATGGTTCAGTCTATACAAACATTATTTTATGTAAAATTGTGTTAATTCATTCAAGAGAGTGAACCAAACATTTTAGTAATCTTCCCAAATTATTCAAAATAACATAAGGGTTTAAATAATTAAAGTGCTCAGCTAAATCACTTTGGATGTGTGCCCCTAAGGTCCAATCAAATGGTGAGTCAAAAATATTAATAAACATGCATATGGCAGCTTGAGACAAATATCAGATTTGCAGCAGTCCTATGAGTTATCTCAAGACAGAGAGTTACAGTACATACGCCATGCAGGGAGATTGGAAGTCTAGATGGCAAATGCTGGGTTTCTAACAATGACTTGCTTTCTTGTATTACTCTTTGAGCAATTACTGGTTGAGAAGTGCCAAAGAAGGATCCATAACTGCAGAAATAAGCAAAATTAGATATTCAGAAATCTATACCACTGTAAACTTCATTTACTAATATCAACATGGAATATAAAACAAAACATTAAGCATCACAAAGCATAAGACATTAAAACCATATTATTTGATAGCAGACTCTTAGTATTGCAATTCCAACAATTGTCCCAATCAGTGGAGAGGGGCAGTAGCCAATGCACATCTGTCTTAACTTTTCTCCAATAGAGGAGTATTGATGTACCATTTTAATGTTAACAAACACATAAGCGCATTCACACACACAGGTATGCATGTCAGGCTGTGATAGTCCTAATTTTTTTAAAATTTTCCAAGTCAACAAGCCTGTGTCATGCTAAGCCAAGTCTTGTCAATATTCATGCAACAAAGATCATCAAACTACTACCAATATTTGAACTTTAAAAAAAAAAAAATCACATTCTAACACACACACAGACATAAATATATATACACACACACACATGCATGTATCACGTTAATAGCAGTAGAAGACATTATCAGTTAATTGAGTTCATTTCAGTTATATTATTTGTAACTTATAAATTATTATCATATTAAGTCTTGTATTACAACAATGAGATCTAGCTCAAATAGCATCTATTTCCTCAATACGAACTAGGTGGAGGAAGATATCGTGAATTCAGACTCATCAGGTGTGTATGTAACTTACTTACCAAGAAAAATTAAGTCTTCTACTACAATTCCAACCGACAGTACACATTGGAATGGTCAAACTTTTTTTTTGAAGACTCATCAAGTGTGTCTGTGGCCTATAGAACCCTCTGTAAGTCTCATCTAGAAAGCATATAAAGTTGATCCAAAAAGGGCAAATGTTCTTTTTCTCGAAGTGTCAAGATATTGAAAGCTTATAGGCCAACTATTCATTCAGTGATAACAGGTCATGAAATCAAGCAACATGCTAAATCTTTATCTACTTAAAACTGTTTAGGAAGAGCATCTTATTGTCACTTTGCAAGTTCAGGTACCATCAATCTGACATTAGTTTAGTTGGAATGTATGCATAAAAAGATAGCCAATCAACACATTGCCAACTATACCTGCAAAATGTAAATCCTTATAATATAAGACTGACAGAAGGGTAGAAAACAGCAAAAAAACTCGATGGTTGGTTTGAAGGTATTTTAAATGACGATCCCTGATGAGCTTAAACAAATAGGAATGCAAACAACGATAGTACTTCATGTTAAATTAAGAGATATGACCCAAACGTGACTATAACTCCAGAAGAGAGCTTCAAAATTTAGTAGCTCATTTGAAAGGAACACTATGAACAATACAAAAGCAAATACACCCCACCCCCCCCCCCCAAACACATTTAAAAAACAAAAAACCTTTCTGTTGCTGCTGATATATATCATCGTAATTAAATTACATTGTGACCGACAGTAACACACCAATGTATCAATAAAAGTTATCTCAATATGAACGGTAAGCTGTTACTACTGAAAAGTCCAAAGTTGACCATGCAAAACAACAAATTAAAATCCAAGCCGCCACCTCCCCCACCCCCCCAAAATAAAAGGGAAAAGGGGCAATGACATGTTATAATGGTTGAAAAGTAACAGTTGTGTCATGATGTTAGGAAAAATGGGCACATTACTCACTTATCATAGGGAAGTTTCTTCTTTTTCTCATTGGAACTGTTGAGAGAAGACCCGGTCTCCTTCTTCATCTGTTTTCTGATCTGTTCTTTCAATCGTTGCCTCAACGAAAGATACTCTAATTCCTCCTTTGCGGGCTTTGGATCTTCCTCTTCTTCTTCATATCCTTCCTCCTCCCCTGGCCCCTCTCCAGCATCTTCCTCTAGCTCTTCCCCTTCCTCCTCATACTCATCATAATCTTCAATACCTCCATGCAATTCCTACATCAACACAAACAGTGTGAAAACTCATCAAGTACAGAAAATTTAGAAAATGATAATAATGGATTCAATAAAGATCCAAGTCTGCTTACATCTCGATCATATCCCCGCATTTCTGTGTTGAACCACCAATAATATTGTTTCAACAATCAGTCAATCACCACTTACATGTATCACAAAACCTGGAACCAAAAAACCGGGAAACTAATGATAATTCAATGTGTAAGCTCAATTCTAGTTCCTTATTTATTACCAACAAAAAAAAACATGAATTCAAACACAATCCAGTAGGGGAAAAAAAATAACCTCTAATATTTCAACACGAGTAGGTACGGAATGCAATGAAAAAAGGTATCAGGTTGCTTGTGTTTCAATGAGGAATTTAGTCGTGGATCAGAGAACTAATACTTTAAAACAAAGAATAATAAAGTTCTAAAATTTATCTATCCTTAATGGTAAATAAATTAAACAAAATTGTTAAGCTTTTAAAGATTTAGGAATCGATGTTCCCAAATGAAATAAAGCTACTTATTTGAAAAGGAAAACAAAATTAAGGTTGAGAAAGTAAGATTTTAATCAGTTACCAATTAAATGAAACCCTAGACTTACTCTCCCTATTGAACCCTAATTTGATCAAATATCACGTTGATGCAATTTCAATCGAAGTTCTCAGAAAAGGAACTGTTATTTTGTTATGAAGTTCTAATTCAAGCATTGAATGAACTCCCTATTTAATAAAACTGAAAAGCACAAAGCAAAGTCGAATAAATCATGACGTAAACTTTACAACAAATTGTTTGATGCGGCACATGTCACGTTTCAAGATGCATTCACTAGTCTTTTGCTCGTTTCCGAAAACAAAAAAGCTGTTTTTAATCAATTTCTAATTAAACGAAGCCCAACACTTACTCTCGCGATCGAACCCTAATTTTGATCAAATATCAAGTTGATGATTTTGATCGAAAAATCACAAATAAGGACCCCTGATTTCTTATCAAATTCTAATTCAGCCATCCGATTCAATCCCTAGTTAAAAAAACTCGAAAGGCACAAACCGAATTTGAAACAATCGGAAATTACAAATCTAATATGAAATCGAATGAATACCTGAAAATATGCCGAAAATCGACGAGTTCTGATCGAAATTCCGCGATTTTCACCGCCGAAACCTAATCCAAACAAGAAAGGGATCGAAACGAAGCGACTCGCCGAGAGAGAAAGAAAGAGCAAAGCGAGCTCAGATCTGCGGAAACGAATCCAATGGGCGAAGGGGGCTGGGCGTTTCGGGAATAAAGAGAGTGGAAACGGAAGGACCCAGAGACAAGGGGCAGACTGCTAACATGCGCTTGTGAGCGTAGTGCGCACACCCCGATATGAGTTGCGCCACTACGAGTTTGAGTTGGAGTTCCGAGTTTGCACTCGTGCATGCTTGAAATTTGAAAGTCCGAGTTTTAGCTCAAAACGAAACGTTTTCGGGAAAGAAATTGTCAAGTACGCCTGGCATTTTACGTGGACGACAATAAATGCCAGAGAGTAGTCACATCAGCCCTAAAATATTGCTTAAAAACCCATAGGGAGTAATTATATCAGTATTTCTACATTTTTATTTTTTTTTTTTCAACTCTATTCAACTTTGCATATATGAATAAAGATGAGCCTCACAAATACAAAATGAAACTCTTTAAAAAAATTTGTATATAGAACTCATCTTTATCCACGTATACAAAGTTAGATAGAGTTTGACAAAAAAGTTGAATATGTAACATTATTCTAATTAGAAATTTGCTAGAACATCTTCTATATGTCCTTATAGAATTTTTTTAAAATTTTTTTAAATCAAATTGGGGCCCACTTTTCATTGAGAAGTGGGCCCCAATTTGATTTAAAAAAATTATAGAAGGACCCTAAAAGGACCTCTAGAAAATGCACAAGCAATTTCCTTCTAATTATATATGTCAATATTCGTGTTTATCTTATGTCAGTAAAAAATGATATACCTTTTAAAATTACTATTGAATTTATAATGGATAATTATTTACNAAAAAATTATAGAAGGACCCTAAAAGGACCTCTAGAAAATGCACAAGCAATTTCCTTCTAATTATATATGTCAATATTCGTGTTTATCTTATGTCAGTAAAAAATGATATACCTTTTAAAATTACTATTGAATTTATAATGGATAATTAATTTTACTTTTAATCCAATAGTGATTTTAAATGTCACATCACTTTTGGTTGACACAAGGTAGACATAAAAATTGATTTGTATCATTACTCTTAGTAAGAAATTTTATGTAAATTTTTTGTTTGAGTAATGATACATGTCAACCCTTATGTTTATTTTGTGTCCATTAAAATTGATATGATTTTTAAAATCATTATTAGATCAAAAGTTAATAATGATCTATCATAAATTCAATGGTGATTAAAAAAATCTCATCAATTTTTGTTGACATAAGATCGACATGAAGTTGATATATATAATTACTATTGTTGTTTTAATAATAATAATAAGTTATTGATGTAATAGAGTAATTATATATGTTAATCACATGTCTATTTTCTGTTTACCAAAAATAATGTAATTTTTTAAATTATTATTGAATTTATAATGGATAATTATTGATTTTTGATAAACATAAAGTAGACATAAGAGTTGACATGTATTATTACTCGATGTGATATAAAATAAAAATAAATTATATTTTTTTAACAATAAATATGAAAAAAAAAATTGTTGATAATAGTTTTGAAAATATATTGACTTTTTTTTTTTTTAGAGAAATTAAAATAAGGGCAAAATATTTGCCAAACGGGGCCATAATCACGGAGGAGATTTTCTCATACAGCTTAACGTATGGGGATGGAGATTTACAACAATTAAGTTTAACTTTGCTAGTTTTTTTTTTTTTTAGAAAGAATCAAGCTTTCCAAATAAATTTTAAATTGTTTGGCCACTTATTTAGGTAATTGGGTTCCACATAAACTCTCAAAAAAAGAAGAAGAAGAAAAAAAAAGATTGGCATTTTGGATACTATGATTGATAACTACATAAAAATACAAAAATCAGTGATTGTACCGATTTCTAGTAAATTCGATTACCCATTCAAGCAATTGGGTTCCATACTATGATTGATAACTACATAAAAATACCAACAACCAAAAAAAAAGTACAAAAATCAATCTGATTGCACCGATTTCTAATAAGTAATTTTAGCGTTTAAAAAATTAATTAAGGCATATTTTGTTGTCAGAATAAATCTTTTGAATGGAATAGCATAAGAAATTATGTTATTGTTGAAGATGTTGTTGTTGTTGAAAATGTTGTGTGGTCAACATAGGTGCATGTAAAACTTTGACATATTACATGTTATACATTAATAATCTTATTGTGTTCGTAATATATTAAATGAATAGCACCTTATTTGATTGTCTTGAGGAGTCATAAATGGACCGCTTCTTTTAAAAATAAATATTTTCCATTATATGATGATATTTGCATTGTCTATGTATAAGACTACGCTATTGGCAAAGATGTTCAAACCCCGGTTAACACGTACAAAGAGATGCAATATAAAGAATGGGATAAAAACAATATAGGCCAGAACTGGAAAATGGGTTGGACGAGATTAATGAAGACATGTCACGTATGCAAGTACCCACTAATGGCAATAAATAAATGATGACTTTTCGATGATAAAATAAAAATAAAGAATTTTTTTTTTTAAAAAAAAAGTAACGAAGATAACATTATCCACACATTGAGAGAAGTTGGAAACATGCTTGCAACAAATTTGATCTATGAATTATATAAACTTAGCAATGTAGTTACTAAGACGATAGCACTTGGCAATACATCAAAAATTAATAAGGAGCAATAAACAATAATTGGTCTTGAAATTAATGAGTGTCACGAAACAGCAAGACTAATTGTTACCGGCCTAAACTAATGGATTTATTCTTCAGCATTCAAGATGATGAAAATGAAGAATAAGTGTATGAAATTATTAATGACGCATGAGTAGTTGAAAGTTATATATTTTTAGTTTGCATTTATGTTTAATTTTTTTTAATTATGAACTAATGTTATGTTATTTTATGATGGTCAAAATGTTTGATGAGCTTTTAGTAACTTTGTGAGTGTTTTTGTTTTATTGTTATTATGGGATTTCAATTTTAAAATTGAGATAAATGTATTTTTTGTCCATGTTGTTTGGGGTTATAACAAATAGTTCAATGGGGCTTAAAAAGTGACAACCCAATCCATGTGGTAAACAGAAAAAACAAATAGCTTCCTGCCGTTAAAAAATTTAAAGGATTTGTTAGCTTCAATCATAATGTGACATGTAGAACTTATAAGAAAATATATAAAAAAAATAATAATACAATTTTTTTTTTATATATATATATATATATAATAATTGAAGATGAACTGGTACCACCACTGACGGCATTGAGAACCTAGAAGCTTTGAAGACCAGTACAACTGTCTACAAGCTTCCAGATCCGGTCCAAGCAAAGATCAACCTGTATGCTAGGGTTATACAATCCTTGGATCATGAGATTATCTGTGACCACAGAAGTGCATTATAGATGGACTCAGCTTGGCAAATTAGGTGACGAACCACCTTTGGACAGTTGCACTCATCCTAGTTTGATATTGTGCTTCTATCTTTCTAAGACCAACATATTTTATAAATAAACCCGCTTTTGTATGTTTAATTTTTTTTTCTCTTCCTTTTTAAACTTTGTTCTTGAAATGTGAGGTTTCTTTTATTGAAATAACTTTCTTTTCCTCCTAAATTATTCATCTATTCATAAGTGACATCATAACACCATCTAGGATAGTGATTCAATAACCCAAGAAAATTTCTAAAGTGGTTAGGTACACATCAGAGCATAGGTGAATCCAGCAATGAAAATATTCATGTATGATTAGTATAAACTATATTGGTTATCATTGATGTCATAATAGGGCTGAATTAGGCTATGGTTAAGTCGGACTTAAAGGAGCATATGCGGTTCTCACCGTCTATGCTCTTCTTTTGCGGCTCCTTAGCGAATAGGTGTTACAATGGACCCAAGTAGAATAATCACAATTGATCTCCCTAACTATTCTTTTTAATTAGGAGAAAAAGAAAAAGAAAAAGGTGACATCATAACATTTATCTTTAATAAAACATAACCTGTGATAACTTGAACAATATAACATAATTAAATCATATCATAAAAGCATATCTTAAAACATAACTTAGAAGGAGTAAGGAATATTACTTACTAACTTCTAAGAACTATAGTCACAAGACCCAACATGTCAACCCTAACTATATAAAAGGCTCAGATCTAGCAAAAAGTTTGAAGTGTTAATTTGAACCTTTTATTTTTTACCAACATACGTGTTATAGTTTTTACTATAGCACCTGAGTTGAATCTATTTTATTAGACAATCTCTTCTGCTCTAATGAGGATTTGTTGAAATATTTAACCATAGTAAAATATAGCAAGCTCTCTCTTTTAGTGGACTCATTTATTTTATTTTTTTGTAAGTATAGTGGACTCATTTACTGGTACTCCGAATTCCCTTCCCATGCCTGCAGGCTTTTATCCACAGCATGGGGAACATTCCTCGTCTTTTCTCACGAATAGCTAGGTTTAATCCAAAAAAGAAAAAACTAGGTTTAATCCATGCTTATCAATTTGCAAATTTTGGGCCAAACTGTGGCTGACCATGTAGTTATAGATTTCCTTGGAACAAAGAAACTCTTGGCTAAGATTCTATGTATAAAAGCAAATTCATGTTATAATCTTTTGGGTCACAAATGCTTATGTTGATCTATATTTAAGCATCATTTTGAAAAAAGAAAAACAGAAGTTTTGGGTTGTAGAGAATCCCTGCATCTGTTTTAATTTGATGGTCTGTTCATTGTGATTTTAGCCCCAGTACGCTGGAAACTTCTAAGTGGCATCATCTCGGCTTCAAAGACTTTTAAGTAACATCCGTACTTCTATGGAATAATTTTTTTTAACAAATTGACAAATGAGTAATGCTAAAACTTAAGACCATTGTGAATTTTAAAATTACTCTTAGG